>MBFT01000347.1:35391-60467 GCA_003086725.1 Furculomyces boomerangus | reverse complement strand
TAAAATCATGGTCGTTTGGATTCAAGCTAAAAGAAATAGAAATTGTTCCATCGGTTTTAGAATACATGTTTACTACAGGCGCTTGGTTTGAATAAGGGGGAAATTGTATAGCAACACTCGCTTGTGTTGATGATTTTGTGAATGCAAATAAACCACGCTGAGTCAAAACTAGCAATGATTCGCACCATTGATACGAATAAACCAAATATTGGTGGTGGTTTTGTTCGGTGTATGGCTCTAATATTTCAGCATTTACTAATTTGTCCACTTTTATGACAGCGCGAGCACTTAACCATATTGCATCTACTTGCTTTTGTATATCTTTTTTATCATTGCAATTAGCCATTTGTGTGCATATTGTACAGATACATTTACTTTTGTGTTTATTTTCATGGGATCCTTGCTGGTTTTCTGGAATAATCTTGGGGTTATAATTTTCATTGATTTTAGAATTATTTGGAATATTTGTAGAATCGTTATGGCTATCTGGAAAAATAAATTTAGTGACATTTGGTGCGGTGCTGTTTAAGATTTTTGGCCCGTCGTTGCTATAAAATGTTATTTTAAAAATTAGCTTGAACTTCGGTAGTAAAGCAGAATGGGGAAAGGTATGGTTTTAAAACGTGAATTTATTTACCTATCTAGTCTGTAGTTTTCCAAGTTTGAATTTAAAATTTGGTGGGTTTCTTCTTTATTTTTATTAGGTGCTTTGATATTTTTTGATGTTTCATTTATAATGGACTTTTTTGGTATTTCAATTGAAATTGGGTTTTTTGAGGTTTCATTTATAATGGCCTTTTTTGAGATTTGATTTGAAAACAGTTTTTTTTCGTTTGATTTGTGAGTTCTTTTGAAACTTGAATTAGTTTCGTTGTTGAAATCTATTAGAGAGGAATCTCTTCTTTTTGAAGTTTTTCCAAAGCTTTTTACTAGAGAATTAAAAATGGTTTGACTTTTTCTTACTGCTTTAGGTTTCCAAGGGCAAAAGGTGGGTCCCAAGAAGTAACGAAACTCGATTCTTTCATCTTCAAAAGCATTGTGGTTGGGATTCGGAACTCTGCCGTTTTCCATATTCACTATTTTTCTCTCCTTTCTTTATTGTCTAATTTATAGATTCAGAAGCGAGTTTTTTGGGAAATAGAATAGGGACTTTATGTATTGTGTTGAACGAGTTTTAAATAGGTATTTTTGTGGCGGTATTAAACGAGTCTCTTTGATTTTTAATTTTCCAGGTATTGTTTGTATGGAAGCGTATGAAAAAGATTCATTTTTCAGGGACTATTTGAGGACTAAACAAGATATGTGGCTTTGGAAATAAGAACTTTTAGTAAATATAAACATGAAATAAAAAAAGAGGATTTTCATAATTTATTCTCCACCAAAAGTTTAGATACTATCAAATGTGTATCAATTCCAAGAAATACTAAATTTCAAATTGATACTTTATTATTTGCTTTTATTTGACCTAAAATTAAACTACCAATCATTTCGTTTCCTCTCTTAAATTAAACTCTAAAAACTTGGATTTGACTCATTTTTTTTGCCAATCATGTACTAATGTTTGTTAGCCAATGGTGTCTGTCAATTCAACGAACGAATAAAATTAAAGAAAAATGGAATGTACGTTTTAACCAACTTGATTTCAGTTTTGTGTTTAGGCTTTTTATCAGAGATACTATCTTTTAGTAGAACAAAATGCTTGATATTGGAAGGATTTGGGAAAAGTTGTACAAGGAAGAGATTGGGGGCTGGTCAACAAATGTAGATCATGTTCATGAATGGTGCAAAATAGATTCTCCAGAACCTGCAAAGTTGCCAGTATGCAAACTAATTGAAGGTGAATCGGAATCAAAATTGGTTTTGAATACGATTTGCAGAACGTGTTTTTGCAGTTTGGAAGTAAATCTTTGTGAAGATTCGTGGGAGAAAAACACAGAATCAGCAAAAGAAGCTTTAAAGGATTTAAAAAACACTAGTGATGTTTATGAGATTGAAAAGAAACTATTAGAAAAGTATGGAAAATGTTACAAGAGTTTGTATGGACATCATTGGCACATTAAACATGAAGAAACTGAACAAAATTCTATGGAAACAGAGGATAAAAAGTCGGATACAAAAACATTGGTCTGTTGTGAATGCAACTATTCACTTGAGTTTAGGCTTAAAGAGCCAGTAATACCAGCAACAACTTTAGCGCAACTAAAATCTTCAAAAATCAAACTTGTGGCAAATAACAGTTCTGGGGTTTCAGAAGCGAAGAAGCAGGAACTTGGAATGGAAAAGTATGTATCAACAATTAATGGGATATTGGTGTTGTTACGAAATGCTTATAAGGGAGACACAAGAGTTATTAGGAAAGATAGTGAGAAGGCAAGGGAAAGACTTGGTTTTGATGGGGTGTTTACAGCTATTGTGTGTCTGCTTGGATTTTCGGTGGACGACAATTTTTATTATCCACCAGCAGTCACAAACAATAACACTGAAGAAACAAAAAGGAAAATAGAACTTGGTGTAAACCAATTTTTGTTGGCAATTTATAGTGTTTATGAAGGGAAAAATAGCAATGTGACTGGAGTGAGCCAAGATCCTTTAATGATAAGCGGAAATGGGGGGACGGTTATCTCGATTTTACTTGGATCAAATGCGTTTCCTTTGCGACCAGGAGCTAAAATCGATACTTTTGATGTTGGATTGAGGCCGTTTTCGCCTTCTTATGCTCAGCTAGGAGTTCCGCCGTTTGTTGTAGACAGGGTCATTGTGTGGATATATGAGAAGTTGGCAGGAGAGGATAGTGCTAATATTCCATTTTATCTTGATTCGTTGACAGATCTGGGGATTGGGCGTAAAAGTGAGTTGTTGAGTGGAAAGGTGAGAGAGGAGGGGGCGAAGGGGAATTATAGCATGCATGGGGTAAAGCTTGCGTATGGGCATTTTGGGACGACGGACCAAGAGGTGAGTGATGAGCTGATAATTCAGCTTTTTGATTTTGCAGTGAGTGAGAGGCCGAATCTGATGGCGACACATGTGGAGAAATTGGGTATTTTAGCGATTTCAAGAAAAAGCGAGATGTTGCTTTCAAAACTGGAGGAAATCTCGGCTAATAGGGGGGAGTTTGGGTTTGCAGGGATCGAGAATATAGGGAACACATGCTACTTGAATTCGGTTCTTCAGTATTACTACTCGATCGAAAGTTTGAGGGAGTTGGTTTTGAAGTTTGGGGACAGGGAGACATGGAACGAGGAGCTGGAGCTTGGGAGAAAAGAGGGGAATAGAGGGCTTGAGCGGGAAGAGATAGAAAAGGGGGTGTACTTTGTTGGGGAGCTGCACAAGCTGTTCGGGGAGATGGGGAAGATTAACGAGGAAAAGGACAAGAGAAGACAATATGTGCGACCAAGCGTAGGTTTGGCGAAAGCGGTTCTTGAGCCATTGGATTTCAGCGTAAGGGCAAACGAAGAGAAAGAAAAAAAAGTGTATTTTATGCCTCAACAGGACATTACAGGTAAGCAAAACGGTGATTTGTTAGTGATTTCCAATTAATTTACAATTTTAGAATGTTTGTCTTTGGCAGAAACATATTTTGATTGTGCAACGCCTCCGGAAATCAACGCTGAAAACACAAAACAAGTAATTCAAAGGTAAATTTCTAAAAAAGAAATCAAAACTAAATTAATTAATTGTTTAGGCTATTTGATGGAACGCTTGAACTGTGTTACACACTCAAAAACAAAACAGCCCTAGTAAAAAAAGAAACATTCAACAGAATCATAGTCGACCTCAAAGACAGCCCCCAAGAAACAAACAGCACCACAAAGTGCCTGGAAAGGTTCTTCGAAGGCCAGCAAGTCGAGTGGGTAGATGAAGAGGGAAAGCGAGAAATGGCAGTCAAGAAGACGGCCATAGAGGAAGTGCCCGAGTACCTGCAAATACAAATACAGAGGACGCAGTTCGACGTGGAGAGGGGGGAGACGTACAAGTCAAGCGTAGGAATCACGGTGGAAGAGAAAGTGTCGGTGGGGAGGTTTATAAAGAGCGGGGAAGAGGCGGAGTATACGCTGTACGCAGTGATGGAGCACGAGGGCGGGGCGGAGTACGGCCACTACTGGATATACATCAGGAATAGCGAGACAGGCGAGTGGTGGAAATACAACGACCTGGAGGTGAGGAAGGCAAGCGCGGGCGAGGTGGTGGACTTTGGGGGGAGCGGGAGGGTTTATTGCATGGTTTACAGGAGGGGGTAGGGACGCGATCATTGGGCGGCGGGGACAGATCAGAGAGTTACGTGTAAATTGGCTGATAGGGGGATCCGAAAAAGGCATAATTACAGCAACAGAAGTGACAATAAGAAAATTAATTTACATGCATGATTGTGCTCGACGAAAGTTTAATCTGGTTTGCGCCCATGGGTGTGATTGGCTGGGACGGGGGGCTTCTATTGGGCGCATTATTTATTTCCTGGTTAGGAAATTAGGTTTGGAGACACAGGCAGTCTGTTCCCTCAGCCTATTTCAAATCATATTAGCAGACGCTTCTAATTGTGTCCAATCCAGGTAAAATCCCACTCATTGTTCCCTTTTCTACAATCCAGGCCGTCCCTTTTTGGGGCCTCAAATCTGCTTTTTAGAAGCCGAATATTACCCAATCCATCTGGTCTGTCAACCTTCCTACTTTAGTAATCTTCAAATAACCTTTACAATTGTACATCTTTCCAACCCAATAAATACCCCTCCTCTTCTCCCCCGATCTCTTTACCAATCTGTATATTCTTATCTTATTCTCTTATTAACTTGTGTATACTTATTCTCTTATTATACTTTGTCTATACTTGTCCTCTCAATACTTGTGTATACCCCTCATCTTACTATACTTTGTATATACTTATCTATCTTTATTCTCATGGAAACCTACTGCGGATACATCGACTCCACTAACGACACCCTCCTCATCTTCGAGGCTTGCCGTCTAGGCCTCCTCAAGTACGTCCAAAGACGCCTCACCGAAGACGAGCGCTCCAAAATCAAGTCCGGCTCTATTTACGTCTGGGATGAAAACGAGTCTGGAATCAAGCGCTGGACCGACGGAAAGTGCTGGTCCCCCTCAAGAGTCAACGGCTGCTTCTTGAGCTACCACGAACTCGACGCCAGACGCTCCTCCTACTCCGCCATTTCCGACCCCAAATCAAAACTATCCATTTCCGTCTCCCAATGGGACCAAACCGATCCCTCCAACTCCAACATCAAAAAGTCCGGCCTCATAAAAAAAGCCATGTCCGTTTTCAACTCTTATGGAAACAAACTCCACCTCATATGCTACTACAAAAAAGACCACATTACCTCTGGAAAATTGTCTGTCCCGTCTGCAGACCCCAGGTTAAAAAACATCTCCATCCCAAGAGATATGTACCCAGAAATGGTCCCTGAACTCATCCACTCCATTGCCGATTGCCCCCCTCTAGGCCTCCCAAACCTCCCACTAAAAAACATTGACAACAAACCCTTTGTCTTATCAAACAACAAAAGAAAATCTGATCAAATTGCTGATAAACCATTCAATTCTGCCAACTCCCAACCCCGACATACTAAATCTGTTTCTACCGCTGACCATACATCTGATCCTTACCAACCAAACAGAGAATACTGGCTCTCCAGAAAATCTTCATCTACAGTACAATTTTCAGGACATAGGTCGTCAATATCCCACCTCTCAACAAATAAACTCCTTATCTCCATAAACAACATCGATGAATCCGAGGATACAAATTATACCAACTCCGATTATAAATTTAACGCAAAGAGAATTAAAAGCTCTCCACTAAACATCACATTTCCTTTACCTAACAACTCTCCTAGCTTTAATACCCAATACTTTCAAACAAATAATGATCTATCAAACAAATTCAAGCCCCGCCTAGACACTTTAGCCGCTATTGCCGTCCAAGACTCCCTCAATCCAAATGTTTATTCAGCACCACCAACAATAGGTATTTTTGATAAAGGTACTTTTAAAAACAAAAGAAATTATGGCGACATATCAAGTGTAGGCGTAAACCAAAACAATTTCAACAAGTTCTCTGGAAGATCAAGTTCCATAAGCATCCCAAGTATCACTAAAAAACTCCAAGAATCTCCTACCCAATTCAGAACCAACAGCTATGAATTAGCTCCCGAAACTAGAAATTTCAGCATCCCCCCTGGCAGTTCGTCTTTACTAGAATCCCTCCCTCATAGATCCACAAACCAAAGAAGTTCCATTTCAGACTCTTTCAGAATTAATCACCCATACTACCTCCCAAGCCGAGAAGACAAAAGACAGCTGGCGGCGCTTCGAAGCACAATGTTTAAAATATAATCACCTTATGCATATTGTTAACCCCCCAAGTCCTGGAAAACATAATTTATGTGTCCCAGAAATTAATTTTCAAATTTTATTATAAAAAAATTTTCTTCCTTACAAACCGCTAGTTGATTGTCAATTTTCCTTACAAACCAAGATTTTTTGCCTATTTTTATAAATAACAAGCTTAGAATAATTTTTCTCTTTTAAACTATTCACTCTTTATACCTGTCCCTAAAACTTTGAAATTCTCTGAACCAGATAATTTTGATTCACATAATTCATGTGTTTGAACAAAAAAAACTATGGATTTGTAGGGTTAATACATAGTTTTTAGTGTTTCCAATTAACTGCTTATTTGTTAATCAAAACTTTTTAGTCAACTAATAAATTAAATTTTGCATTTATAGGTAGATTATTTGGAAACACTATTTGCAAATCAATTTCTGAAATATGATTTTCGTTTTTAATTTGCATTACTATCATAATTAATAAATAGAAACACACTTCCTTCCCCCTTTACCTTTAAAATGATTTTAACTGCAATTTTTATATCCATGGTTCTTGGCTCCGTACAGCCAGCAACCACCAAAAAAGAAAATCCCATACCACAAACTGGTAAGAATAATCTTTTCTAACAATATTAACATCAATTTTAGATTATTATAACAGTACATTGGGATACGAAAAGATATTTTCTATAAGCTTAAAAGGAAGATATGACAGACGAGGAATCACGAGTTTATTATCCAACTGCCTTGGATTAAATATCGAAATGGTTGATGCATACAACCCATTGGAAGACAGTGAAAGAATACAAGCGCTAAACAGTACACATCCCAAAAATATTAATAATATGTCTTTGGGAACACTAGGATGCTTTGTCTCACATAGAAGTTTGTGGAAACGTATAGTTGATAATAACATTTCCACAGCATTAATATTGGAAGACGATGCAGATTTCCATATAGATATCAAAAAACTGAATGCTCAAGCAATGATGGATATAAAAAAGTATGGCAACCCCGACTTTGATATGCTTTTTCTGGGCAGCTGTGTAGAAATTATGTCCAAAGCGATTCCTATACATCCTGGTAGCGCTGTACGCCACTCTGTCCGTCCATACTGTCTACATGGTTATGTGGTTACAATCAAGGGTGCAAAAAAACTGCTTGAACAGATAAGTGTATTTGATAACCCAATAGATGTGAATATAGGAAGGGCAATTTCTGATAAAAAGCTACTATCATATACTTTGAACCCAACGATAATTGATCAAGGAATGTATGCTGGAAATTCAAATATCAATACTGATAAATATTATTTCAAAGGTGCAACTAAAAAAATTGGATTTTCTATAGATAAATGCCTAAACTTTTAAAATTTTTTTTTTCTTGTTTGTCAATATTAAAATAAAATGCCGCAAATCGACCTCTCCCCCGAAAAACAAACACTTTCACAATTGCTCTCGTCTTTCGATGAAACTGTCATTGAATACGTGTCTGGATCCGTAATAGATTCACTGTCAAACGAATCTCCTGAAGATGACCTAGAAATCGTTAACGATTTGGTTCGACCATTCCTCGAGGAATCAGGAAATGTTAACATTGACATCGATGAACTATGCGAGCGTATTCAGATTTTCATCTCAGAAACAAAGCAAAAAATTCAAAACTCTCAAACGAAAAAAAGTTCCGGTTTGACAAAGCTTGATATGCCTATGAATATGAATGCAAATCAGATCCAAATCAATATGAGATCAAAAATGATTCAGAGTGGGCAAAGATCAGATCTAAGCCATGCAAAGGGAAGAAATATTGCATCTAGAGTTGATACAAAAAAGTTAAAAAAAGCTGAATTGAAAATTGCCGCAAAGATGGAAAAACGCGAATTGAAAGCAAATTATGAAGCTAGCAAACTTATTGAAAATGATGAAGATGAGTTTTTGATGCAAGTTAATCCCATACTCGACTACACCGAATCTAAAGGCCGAATCAAAGACATTTCTGTTGAAAACTTCGATATCTCATTCGGCGGTAAACGCATATTAACAAACTCTAACCTTAAACTCGTGTTTGGAAGACGATATGGACTCATTGGAAGAAACGGAGTTGGTAAATCTACTCTCCTCCGAAACATCTCTAGAAGAGAACTTGATATCCCTACCTACATTAGCATTTTACACGTTGAACAAGAGGCAAGTTTCCACGCACCCTTTTTACTACCCTTACTAATTTGTAATTTAGATGGCTGGTGATGATACCACCGCAATCAGATCAGTTTTGAAAGCCGATTTATTTAGAGAATCTTTATTGAAAGAAGAGGCTGACCTTGAAGCTGAATTAAAGGATCTTGATGCAAATTTAGAAGAATTTGATCCTGAAACTATCGAAGCTTCAAAGAATGAAATTGGTGCAAAGTTAAACGAAGTGCATAAGAAACTTGAGGAGATAGAATCAGATAAAGCAGAATCAAAGTAAGTATAAAATATGGAAATATTCAAATACAAAAACTAAAACCAAATTATAGGGCTGGCGAGATTCTAAATGGATTGGGATTCAGTTCCTCAGATTTCCAAAACCCAACAAGAAGCTTTTCGGGAGGATGGAGAATGCGTTTATCTTTGGCTAGAGCACTTTTCTGCAAACCAGATCTCCTACTTCTTGATGAACCTACAAACATGCTTGATATTCCCGCCGTTGTTTGGCTTGAAAGATACCTCCAGAAATGGCCAAACACATTGCTCGTCGTATCTCACGACAGAGGATTCTTGGACTATGTTGCTACTGACATCATCCACCAACACTCTGAACGACTCGACCAGTACAAAGGAAACTTCTCCGCATTCTGGGGAACTATCGACGAACACCGCAAGAACCAAAAGAGAGAATATGAATCCCAAATGAAACTCAGACAACATCTTCAGGACTACATTGACAAATGGCGCTATAATGCAAAAAGAGCTCCTCAAGCACAAAGTAAACTCAAAGTACTAGAAAAACTGCCAGTGCTTGAACTTCCAGAAATCGAAAAAACAGTTACTTTTACACTTCCCAATCCCGAAAGCCTTCCACCTCCACTTTTATATATGGACGAAGTTAGTTTTGGATATACAAAAGAAAAGCACATTCTTGGCGGAATAAACATCAACATGGAAATGAATTCTAGAGTTGCAATTGTAGGACCCAATGGAGCAGGAAAAACTACAATGTTGAAACTCCTCATTGGTGATCTCTCACCAACATCTGGGTTGGTTCATAGACATGGAAGACTCAAGATTGCATACTTTTCACAACATCACGTAGACCAGCTTGAATTAACAGAAACTGCAGTCGGACACATGTCGAAAAGATTCCCTGGGAAGAACGAAGAAGAATACCGAAGATATTTGGGTTCATTTGGAATTTCTGGTATGACAGCGTTACAAAAGATATCTACTTTGTCAGGTGGACAAAAGAGTCGTGTTGCATTTGCTTGTTTGGCAGCACAAAACCCACACTTTGTAATACTCGATGAACCAACAAATCATTTGGATATGGAATCTATCGATGCGCTTACAGAAGCGCTTAAACGGTTTGATGGGGGTGTAGTTGTTGTTTCTCACGACGAAAGATTTATTGATTCTGTATGTACCGAACTATGGGTTTGCAGTGATGCCAAATTGTCCAGATTTAAAGGTGAAGGAATTAAAGAATATAAGGATATGATTTGTCCACCTGAAGAAGATTAAATCAAAGTATTAGTTGCGTGTTTCTTTCTTGATACTTATCAGATCAATAAACCAACTTTAAAAAAAAAAGAAAATTCTTAATTATCTTATCTTTCTTTCTCAAATGAATTTCAAATTTAATAAATCTTTAACAAAACTCGCTCAATTCCACCCAAACCTGTTTGGTGTTGGTCAACAAAGATATGTTTCGAGTATGAGTTCTCTTTTGCATAACCGTTTCCCTCTAAAGAATCTTTCGGGTGGGTTGATTGGATCCGCAAGATCAAACCAAAAGAGATGGTATTCAGAGGATAAAGAAACAAAGAATTCACAAAAGATATCGTTTAGTATGCCTAGGACGGGTGTAAGTTTTAAATTCAAAGAATTTTCAATACTCAAATAAATTTAGCCCTTGTCACCAGTCGGAATCGGGTTGTTTGGTTTAGTTTCGATTTCGATATATTATTATTTTACATCGGAGAAGGCAAGAATCGCACAAAAAAGTAAGTTTATACAAGGTATCAAAACTAACAAACTTAGAGGAGAATGAACTTGTGCAGGAAAAACAGGTTGGACGACCAAAAATCGGTGGGCCATTCCAACTTGTTGACCATTTCGGCAACCAAGTTGATGAGAAGACGTATATGGGGAAGCATAAACTTATATACTTTGGGTTCTGCCACTGCCCCGATATATGTCCAGACGAACTTGACAAAATTGGTGAAGCATTAGACATTCTTGACAAGAATAAAGAAACTAAAGACAAGATCACGCCGATTTTCATTACATGTGATCCACAACGTGACAGTCCCGAAGTTATAAAGAGTTATTTGGAAGGTAACACTACATGTTTATTTCACTACTAATATTCAATTCGTTGTGGTTTAGAATTCCATCCAAAGATCATTGGATTAACGGGGACTATAGATCAGGTACGTCAGGCATGTAAAGCATATCGTGTATATTTCAGCAAACCGCCGTCAGTCCAAGACGGACAGAACTATCTTGTTGACCATTCGATATTCACGTACTTTATGGATGAAAATGGTCAGTTCGTTGACATTTATGGGAAGGAAAGAACAGCCGAAGAAATGGCAAAATCAATTCATTCATATATTACAAACAATTAACTTTTATTAAAATTAAACTATGGTTGATACATCTGAACAATTACTCTTTCGTTTCTGCATTGAAATCTTCTTTACTATACTTTTCGGAACTATACCTAGCTCCTTCATACCAAATATGTTTTCTGTGCTTTCTCCCCCCTTAGTTTCCGCATGTATATACCCTATAAATATCCCCCCTGGTAACTTGCCCACCACATTTATCCTATCGCCCTTTTTGAATGGTAATGGTTGGTACAAAGCGAGCTGAGATGTACTAGTATAGTCACCTTCAAAATCTTTCGGACAGTCTGCCATTGCGCGTACAGAGAATAGGTCCTTGGAGTTGTACGGGTTTAGCGTGCCGATATCTTTTACTCCATATTGGTTTGATTTTGTATTGCCAGCGATTCTAGCATATTCGGGATGTGTAGTTTTATCAGCAACTATAGAAGAATAAGAAAAATTAGCATCTGATTTATTTTTTTTAGGAAAGCAACAAGAAATAAAAGAAAACATTTTTGCAAATCTGAACCTTGTTCCATTCCTCATTATATATCATTCTTAATTACAAAAATTACGTTTAAAAGAAAATCTATTTATATAAAACTATAAATGGAATTTAATTTAATCAAATTTCCAGCTCTCCTCTCTTTTTTCTTAAAATATACCGCAAACCAATCATATTCACATAAATTTATTTCTTGGTAATTCTATTTAAAAATCGTTTTCAATGTCTTATCATTTCACTCTAATATTGAAATTTGAAACCTAAAAACCTCCCAATTTATAATTTTCACAACAATAAACTTGACTCACCAACTAATCAAGTATCCCATACCTTGGATAATATCCAATACGCAATTTTTTTTACCATTTCAAATACTCGTAATAACAAACTCTTATAATTTGAATTCAATAATCGATACTTTTTTACATATGAAATCTTTTTGTATACTAAAACTCCTATAAAAAAATTTTTTTTTCACAAAATTTCCTATTTGAATAATGTCAATCAGTCAAAATCCATTTTGGAAATAAAAAAATCATTTCAACGGTTCCTGCAAAGTACGAATTGATTAAGAACAAAAATTGAATTTTGTTCAACAAACTTTTGTGGGATGATACTGTAGATATTTCATAAATTTTTGGTTGTCCATAAAATGTGCTACTGTGTGTTCATGAAACTACAAAATTCAACTTGTGTGATATACTCTGTTCAACTCAGAGTTCAATATAGATTAACTTTTCTATTGAAAGTGTGTATAAATATCTCTACGAAATGCAAGTACTGTTTTCAATTTTTCAAGCCAATAAACAATAATTAAAAATTTAGTTAGCCAATAGTTTAAAATTATTTTTTATTCTAAGCAAATAAGGTAGTTGGAATTATTTTTGCTTTAGAAAAAGAATCAATGATGGTGCTAGTTTTTAATTTTTTAGAAACTTTATTCCAATCTTTTAAAAGTTTTTTTTCTTGCTCTTTTTTAATAAATCTCGCATTCTTTTTATCCCATCTCTTGCCACCCTTTTCCCATCGTTGCTTGATGTCAATTCAGCCAGCTTCTCATATGCCACTATTGCATTCAAATGATCGTTTGATTTCATATATATTTGCACCTTCAAACTTAGTGTCTTCTCACAATACTTGTCCATATCGATGACTATCCCCTGCGATTCATATTTCGCTCTCGATGGTGTACCCACCCGCCCCAAATTGATTTTCTTGTGGTCATTATACATATGTAACAAGCAAATTGCCTTGTTGACTTCCATTAACGCAGTTCTTTCCTGCTTTAGTTTCATATACACATTTGCTGTATTATTAAACAACACGATTAGGTATGGATGTGTTTTACAATTAGCAAACTTATCAATTCCGTTCTTATAAAACTCTAACGAATGTTGGTACTGACCCAGCCTATAATGCAAATTCCCAGCCTCTCGTGCATCAGAAGCAGCTAAAATGGTTGATGGGTTGATATATGGTATTGGGGAGAGATCAATTTGATCATTAGTTGGTTTGGGTGGAGGAACAACTACTTTAGATACTAAAGAGGATGACGAGCTTCCAGGGTCTTGGTACTGTTCAAGAACTAAACTGTTTGGATCATATGCAAATGCAAAATTGGTGTTTTGGACATTTTCCTGTTTTATTTTCTCTTTCTTTCTTATCCAGTTGACTGGATTTTTCAATGATAGCTTTTTACTACCTATTCTCATCTTCACCTTTGATAATGGTTCAATATCACTTGATAATTCCCAATCTAACCCAATTTCTTTTATATCTCCCATCTTATTCTCCAACCTCGCAAACTCTAAAAGTTTGGCAATATCTGTACAATCACTCTTCTTCTTTGCTAGATGTTTTATTGCTAACATTGGATCATAGCCTGCCACGGACAATGCATCAATTGCATCCTCATAACTGTATCCAACCTGCATGACATGTACGATACTTGCATCGATACATGATTTTTTTGATTGTAAATTGCTCAATTTTTTGGGAATGTAATTTTTACGAGTTGTAAACTGATGATTAATGGAATTATGGTTGTTTTCATCAACATTGTGATTTCTGAAACTTGATGATCTTTTAAATGTTGGAGTTTTATGTGGTGTAGTTTTACAAATATAATCCTGAACATTTTCATTAAAATTTTGGGTTTTGAAATTTGATAATGATTTTTCTTTTATATAACTTGTTGGTTCAACCAAAGAAAAATCAAATTCTTCCTAAAAAAAAATAAAAACATTCATTAATTTCAATTTTAGAATTTAAAACTTACATTTTGAGATTGTTTCGATTCAGATATATTTTTGCTAAAACTTATTTTCTTTAAGAAAAGTTTCTTGTCCAATCCATCTACTGACAAATTCCCAAGTGATTCAAAAGCTGCATTGAGGTCAGCAGGAATATACGATTTGTGGCCATTTGTTTTTAAAGACCCGATAGATTTATTAGAGGATTTGCTTAACCCCCTCCTGCTTATTGGTCCATTGTAATAAACAAGGTATTCACTCTCATCTCTACTATTACTACTAAATCTTCTGCTTGACAACATTACCATCCCCTAGTCTTCCCTTTGTTGTTATATACATCATATTCCAAATTTTTGTGAATGAAACATGAAATCGATTAGAAAGGAACTTTTGGAACCGCCTGAAATTTTTGGAATCGTTGAAGAAGGTGTTTATCGAAGCAATGGATCACTAAATCAATCCCAAGTCGAATTTCTAGAACCTCTTAAAATCAAAACCTTGTTGTTATTATCTATAGAAAACGTCAGTTTCCCACTAAAAAAATTTGTCAAAGAAAACAATATCGAACAGGTAATCTATTTCCAGTGTTGTTGTATATATCCCTGTTTTAGATTAATTTAGGACTCAAGACATGGCAGCCCGATTTGGAATGGAAACCAGTTAGTGAAGAACTAGTTAAAGAAGCAACTGAAATCATTCTGGACAAAAGTTTCCACCCAATTCTTCTTGTTTGCTCATCCGGAATAAGAGAAACTAGCACTGTTGTTGGATGTTTAAGAAAATTACAGAATTGGAACTTCAACTCGATCATTTTCGAGGTAATCTTGTATTCATTTTTTTCTTTATAACATTTTTTTTCTCTTAGTATCGCAGATACTCCACAAGTAGAGCCAGATATGCAATTGAATTGTTCATTGAACTTTTTGACATTGATCTTGTCTCCATACCTTCAAACACACCAGATTGGTTTATTTCACAACAACAATTCTTTACTCTTCCACAAAACTAGAATATCCAACCCGAAACTAATACTTTTTTATTTAAAAACTAAAAGAAATTTACAACTCTATCAGGCCCCATTTCTAAATAATCCTTCCTAGATAATATTTTGGGCCCCATGATTTCGCTATATTTTCCACTATGGATGTTCTCTAAAAGAAGTTGCCCACATTCCCACGTGTACCCACTTGGACTAAATTATAAAATTTTAGGTCAGTTTAAAAATTGCTTTTAACATACTCTTCGGGAATAAATATCTGAACTGTGTATTCGCTAGGTACGCATGACTGAAGCTCTGTTTCTAGCCTTTCTTTCAAACCCGACAATTTAGCTGTTCCTCCAATAACTATAATATTTTTCAAAAGTAGTCCACGCATTTCTATATTAATATACAAAAATTTTCCATTAATCAGTTAAAAAATCTTCAGTAAACATACAAGTGTATATCTAGTTAATTACTTTGTGGACATGCATTTATTGATTCCAGAATTGCTTCATGTAATCCACCTTGGTTGATATCTAAAAGTTACATCAGGCATTTGTAAATAAAAATATACTAACAGTAGGTTTCATTTAATGTAGATTGCATACCAGCATTTGATGGACTGAATAGAATTTCAGGAACTAAAAAACGCTCATTTTTCAAAGACAAAATCTAAAAAGAAACATTTAAAAAATATTGTATTGACGTTAAAATAATATAAAAGGTTGATAGTATAAATAACACTCACCTGTTCTTGGTCAATATTTTGGTTTGAAGATGGTTTGTTTTTATCCTAAAAACAATGTTGAGAATAATGTTTATGAACATTACAAGTTTTGGATTATAGTTGAGATTAAAGGCTTACCAGGACAAACCCGGTTTTTGTGGTTGTAAAGTCTGGTAGTACATAATTTGATTCTATATCTGCAAAATCAAATCTAAATATGGAATTATAAGATGGCGTAAATTTATCAGTATACATAATTATTGAAAGAGATTTTACTTTGCTTTTTTAATATCTGAGCTGAGGTCTTGAGTTACATAACAACATTTCTCTTTTACATCATTAATAGTGTATCGTTCATCCATCATATCCCAAGACCTATAAGAAACCATTTCCTTTAAGAAGTTGGTTAATATTAACCCTCCTACATCAATCCTAAAATAAAGTGTGAGAATGGGAAATGAAGAGACAATAATTCTAGAAAAAATGAAAAGTGCCTTCTTATAGCTTCTTTTATTGAGTATCCCATGAGAAATGGAGTAATGTAAGTGAAAGACTGCCCAATATCGACTATCATCACGCAATCGGGGATTGTTTTGCGTTTATTTTGAAAAGCTGAGAGGTTGAGAGATTTTGCAGCAATTTCAGAACCTAATACATTGTTTATTATTGTTAGGCATTATTTGAATTTGCGTTTATGATGCTATCAATATGGAAAGTTGAAACTCAAATATAGGTAACATTTACCATTGTTTCTATACAAAGATTTAAATCCATATTCTTCAAATATGATTTCATCCATGTTTTTTCTAATTTCGGGAAAATTGAAGGTTGGTTCTGTTAGTAGTATACCAGAACTTTCAGGTTGACACTAAAAAGGCGAAAGGAGATTAAATGAGAATAGGGAATTTTTGAAAGGAGTTTCCTATTGATAGAAAGTAATTACATTGAGAACTGAATCTTCGAATATTCTGTCCCAAACAGCAAGTTGAACGTCCCAGTTTACTAGATACCCACGTTCAAATGATGAACGGTAATATAAACCAGAAACGTCGGTGGCCTTTTTTATGAGGTCACTAACATAAACCATTTTTGTTTTTTTTGTTTTGGTGACATAGTTTGGGAATTCCCTAAAAGAATTGATGAAGAATCTTTAAAAAAAGAAGCAGTCAAACCTGTATGAAGAGTTGGAAGAGTGGTTGGCTTTTATGGAGTAGGAACCATTGTCCAAGATGAAGAATGAATCCATACGGATCAGAAAGGTGTTTTGAAGAAAAGACAAGAAACCAAAAAAGCTCTTGGCCAATACATGGATGTCCACGTGTATAATTTTTTATAGGGCGTGAAAATGGAAACAATTGGAAGGAATTTCAAAACACACCATAAATAAAGCGAGAAAAACGATCTACAACATAACATGTTATCAAAGGGGAATAAATACATGTTAGAATGAGCCAAATCTGAGCGCAGTGATTTCAGGGTATCAAATTTATCACATAGTGATAGACGTTTTGCTTAATTGAAATCACATTTCTTTTACTTTATCACCAAACAGAAGTTTCAAAGCAAAGATATATTTTGCTTCAAGATATTTCTGATAGAAAAGATTAAATTTGGGAGTTGCTTCGGTTGGCGATGATTGGGTGATTGAAAGGCAAACTTATAAAGAGAGCATTGTGCAAAAGCGTAGATCAGAATCAATGCCATTTTCCAGAACAATCAAGCGTAAATCCATTGTTATAATGCATCCAATTCTTGTATATAAGTGTCTCTTTCTCTCATTTTTTTCTTCAGAATTTTCTCCTTCTCTTCTATATCCCCAAAATGGCAAAACCAACCGTCTACGTAGTCTACTACTCAACTTATGGTCATGTAAAGACCCTTGCTAACAAAATCATGGAAGGGCTCAACAAATCCGGAACCGTCAACGCAAAACTCTTCCAGTTCCAGGAAACTCTCTCAGATGAAATTCTCGGAAAAATGCATGCTCCAAAGAAAGATGAAGCTGTTCCTGTTATTACCTTGGCTGACTTGACTGATGCAGACGCATTCCTCTTTGGTTTCCCAACAAGATATGGAAATGCCCCTGCCCAAGTAAAAGCATTTTGGGACTCTACTGGACAACTATGGGCAAGTGGTGCTTTGCAAGGAAAGATGGCTGGTGTTTTCTTCAGTACTGCCTCACAAGGCGGTGGCCAAGAAACCACTGCTCTCACATTCCTCCCCAATCTCGTTCATCATGGAATGATTTACGTCCCATTGGGATACACTCACGCCAACCTCTTTGCCCTTGATGAGGTTGTTGGTGGCTCTGCTTATGGCTCTGGAACTGTTGCTGCAGGTGATGGCTCACGCCAACCCTCTGAAAAGGAACTTACTATTGCTGAACACCATGGTGAAAGATTTGCAAAAATTGTTGCCCAATATCACCAATAACTACGGTTGTTGCAATCGATATAAAACCAAAGATATATAAAAATTATTTTCAATAATAAAAAACGAATTTCTTTTTTCAAATTTACATCGCTATTAAAGAATTCTAGTTGAATCTAATTTTTTTAAATGGTTTTAAATAATTAAAGTCTGTAACGGAAATCTGGATGATAGTCATTCAACAATCTTTGTTCATCTTCAGACAAGTGTGAGACATCTTCTGGGTTATTATCACGACGATTGTTCTCTTTGGTAAAATATACATTAAGAACCAATGCAGCAGCAATGATATAAACCATCAAACCCAAATTGACTGATTGTCCGAGTCTGTATCTTGGTGCATATTCGTCAACCAACATATATCCTGTAACTGCACCAGCAATACCTCCAAAGGAAACTGTCATAGCAGATGAAATCATACGCTTTGAGATACCACCAGCGTTTACAGACATCCAAGTGGCTACAAGTGGAATGATTGGGAAAGCTCCAAACCCAGCAATACAGTAAAAGGCAATTTTAGTTGCGTTGTTAGCTGCATAATAAAAACCAGAAACAGCAAATCCCACCAACGCAATTGATCCAAAGACTACAGCGTTAAGCCAGAGAGGAAAGTGTGACATTGTGTATAAGGTTGATACTTGTCCAACAAGACCAGCAAAGTTAGGGAGTGAAGACATCATACTGGATTTAAAAGAACTGTATCCAAAAGTCTTCATAATTTTTGGCATGAAAATGGCAATTACTACAGTTGCTACATTGACCGAAAAGAACATAACAGCATAAACCCACATTTTCCAGTCCATTAAAGAGTTCAAAGCTTGTCTTAGAGTGACTTTAGTTTTTGAGGCAAGACCTTGATCGGCTCTGAGTCTTCTGGTAATAAGTTCTTTCTCTTCAGGATTCAAGAATTTACATGTATCTGGGTAATCAACAATGATAAAGAAAGCAGCGATACCCACAAGAACAGATATGGCTCCCTCAACAACAAAAATTGTGGAGTATCTTGGAAGATTTCTGATCTGAACTTCTCTCAAGCCTGCAGCAATTGGACCACCGAATACACCAGAAAGAGTTCCACTGGCAAAGAAGATTGACATACGGAATCCAACTTCGGCACGAGTATACCAGTATGGCATGTAAGCAACAACTCCTGGAGTAAGACCAGATTCGCAAGCACCGAGAACAGATCTGACAAGAAGGAACTTCCATGGTCTGTTACCAAGAGCAAGAGACATACAAGTAAGAGACCATGCAGTGACAATGAACGAGAACCATACATGTGGCTTGAATTTTTTGAGTAAGATGTTTGAAGGGAATTCGGCAAGAATGTAAAAGATAAAGAAAAATGATGTAAAACTTCCTTCTTCAGCTTTTGTGGCTTTTAAATCTTCTCTAAGTCCAGCATTCAAAGCATTGCCAATGTTGGCTCTGTCCATAACAGCAAAAAAGTAAATGACACAAAAGATTGGCAAGACTCTCAAATCTACTTTCATGAGATATCTTTTGACTACAGAGTGTTCATGTTCGGTGAGTTCTTCATCGACATTTATTTTGACATCCTCATCCTTTCCAAGAACTGATTCTTCTGACATTTCGAATTAATAAAATCTAGGCTAGTAGTATTAAAGTTTTTTTTAAAAAAAGTGAGATATCCCAGACACCATGGTATTGCCGGAGAACACTTGCCTTTTATAATTTTCTAGTCCATCTCACTGTAGTTAAACAGCAAACAATAAAATTTTGATGATCATACTTGACCCTACATTTTGGTTTCTAACAGATTTTCTAAAGTTGAAAATCAGTCATATTTGTAATTCTAATCATATCTTTCAAACTTACTGTCTTACAAAAGCAGATGGTTTTCGGATGTTTGCTGATATTGATAATTTATTTCCCAATAAGATATCTGAAAATCCAGAAAAATATCTTTACAGGACCAAAATGCATTTTGTTGTTTGTATAAATGATCGCTCAAACTATCTTTTTTTGTAAAAACAAACATTGATTAATTTTTAAATCCAATACTACCACTTTAAAAAATTTAATAAAACTATTATTGTTTGAGATAATATAAATATTTACCCATTTCATCAAAAAACCAAAACACCATTTATGAAATACCAACGTAATCAAATAAATACAAAATTGTTATTGACAAACAACAATATAAAATCATTTCATACTTTATTTGATTTTCCCACACAAAAAAACTTTAAAATCAGTGATTTGAATATCAATAATATAAAACCAAAATTCGTAGTTTGAATATTTAAAAGCAAATTTACCCACTCTAAAAAATAAGATTGAACAAAAAATAGAGAAACTGAATGTTTATTTAATGCTTCAGATAGATTGAGATTGTTATTTAAATGTTAATAAATTCACCAAGAAACTATGATATTGATACCCATATAAGCGGTGCTTAAACAAGTCGACTTCTAGTATGGTGATGAAAGAACAAGAGATAAAAGAGCCATTCTGACATACATGCCATACTTCATTTGTCTAAAGTATGCAGCTCTTGGATCAGTATCAACGTCAACAGAAATTTCATTCACTCTAGGAAGTGGATGCATAACAATCATGTTCTTTTTGCACTTGTTCAAAGTAGAGTTGTTCACTATAAAGTTCTTGTTGACAATTTCATTATACTCTTCAATACTCTTGAATCTCTCTTTTTGAATTCTGGTAACATATAATACATCTGTGTTTGCCAAAATCTCATCAGTCAAGTTTCCATACTTGTATTGCTTGATGTTTCTTGTATCTGCTTTCTGGTTAATTTCATCAATAATGTATTCTGGCATTTGCATATCTTCTGTTGGTGCTATATAATTAATCGTGATGTTGTTGTATAGAGCAAGCACTCTTGACAAAGAATGAACTGTACGACCATTCTTCAAATCACCAACCATAGTAATTACCAATCCATTGACAGTTCCCAATTCCTCTCGAATTGTAAACACATCAAGCATAGCTTGTGTTGGATGTTCCCCAGTTCCATCTCCAGCATTCAAAATTGGAATATCGTTCAGATCTGCAACTGATCGAGCAGCACCACGATCTGGATGACGCAAGACTATACAGTCAGCGTATGAAGAAAATGTTCTGATAGTGTCTGCAAGAGACTCGCCTTTTGTAGATGAAGAAGATTCAGAGTTTATTGAGAATACTTGCCCTCCAAGTCTCAACATAGCTGCTTGGAATGAGGCTGATGTGCGTGATGATGGTTCATAAAACACACTAGCCATAACTTTACCTGATAGCAATGGAATCATTCCATGTTTTTCAACAATAATGCGAATTTCCATTGCAACAGCAAACAATAAGTAAAGGTGGTTCTTCGAAAGCTGTCTAACTGAAATTATCGATTGTGAATAGAATGGATTGTTTCCACCAAATCTCTCAAGAATAGATGGCAAAAATGTTAAATGCAAACTTTTGTTGTAGCTGATTGGCATGAGTTTGGATGGTCTAGCTTTCACAACCCTGTTTGATTCAGCATATTCACTTACTCCATCATCAAGCCCCTCATCAGTACCACTAGCAGTAGCATTCTCATCATCAAAACCAGTGTTGAAATCCATGTTATTGACTTTTTTACGGTTGCTGCTATCAATAGATACCCTCCTTCCGCTTATCGAATGTACTCCAACTGAAAGAAGTGGCTCTCCACTGACATCTATTTTTTTAGATTTTGGTTTAGATAGAGTTGCTGATTTACTTGGTGAAATTTGAGCAAATGGACTCAAATCTGGCAGAACCTTAAAATCGCCATCAATATTTGATTTTTGACCTGATACTTCATTAGAAAGCGCATGAACATCTTTTTTGCTTGGCCCTGATGAAGAAGTATGGATGTCTTTTGACAAGTCACGAGCTGGTCTAGTTGCTGTACCCTCACTCTTAATTCTTCCATCAAGATAAACTGTAGTTCCAAAGTAAACAACTCGGTGAAGTGAATTGTGAAATTCTATACCATAAGTATCAGTAACAGCTGACAAAGCCTTGTCAGAAATAGGTGTAATGGCTTGAACAAGAGGAATAGTTCTATCGAGTTGAACTTCAATGAATGTATCTGGCTGTTCGCTCAATCCAAGAATTTTTCTTGGGTTTGTTGAAAATTTGGAAACAATTTCTTTAACTGAAATCTTTCCATAAGAAACTGCAGAAAGCAATAGAGGTAGTGAAAGCGAATAAGCCAATTTTATAGCCTCAGATTCATTTAGCAAACTGGAAATCTTTTTTGGAACACGGCCAACTGAGAAACAATCAATACTATCCATATTAGCCCATAAGTTGAATCTATTAACCTCCAAATCATCTTTGCATTCCTGAATTGAAGATGGTGGAAGTGGGAATAAGCTGAACACACTAACGTCACATGAAACATTTAAACCCTTCTCTTTGCTTAATCTGATCAACATCAGATCATCACTGCTACTCACATTAGTAATGTGAACAGATCTGTCAAACAAAGATGCAAGCAACAAGGTCGAAGCAAGATTGGTTCCATAAACATCAGTAATGATTGGGAGATTTGTTGGCCAAGTTCTGAATATTCCTGATACAGCAGCATAATCCGAAGAAGAAGTTTTTGGCTCTGAGCTTTTTTGGATATATAGGACAGACGCTCCGGAATTTATTTGGGAAAGTTCACTAACTGAGGCTGTACTTGGAACTGAAATCACATAATCAGTAGCAAAACAGCTACTAGCAACAGGTCCCAGAGCTTGATTTAGATTTTGGAAAACTGGTTTATCTTGACCGTCAAAGTTTGGTGAAAGAATAGAAAGTGTAGTAAATCCACCATACAAAGCAGATGATGTGTTTTTCTTTACAATTTTTCTATCTATTGATCCTCCAAGAATAACATTAGAGGCAATATCTACAAGCCCTGGTATTATTACAGTACGGTGGGATGTAATATAGTCGGAATTTTCTATTTCCCAATGTTTTGGTGGATATCTGCTAAGAGCTTCAATAAACATTTTTGCGCATTTAACATTTGTAATAAGTGGGATACTACAATCAATAGCCATTCTTCTAGATTTGTATCCTTCAGACATAAAGCTTGCTGGTCTGCGGTAACTGTTTTTGCTGGGAAGATTGATGTACAGATCAATCAAGTTGTTAGCCAGATGTTCATGCATATTATATTTCTGAGAGGTACTTGAGTCCAAAAATTTGACTTGTACATTGTTCTCGCTGAAAAAATCTTCAGTTCCAGCAGTTGCAAAGATATTGAATCCCAACTTTACAAGTTTTTTAATATAATCTAGCATCTCCACTTTTTCTTTGTATGACCCAATTGAAACCAAAACGTTTTTATTGGGAATCTTGAATCCTGTAGCCAAAAGAGCTTTCATGTATGCTGAATACTTATCTGGGCCAAAAGCGGCAACTTCACCAGTAGATGCCATTTCCACACCAAGGATAGGATCAGCACCCAAAAGTCTACTGAAACTAAATTGTGGAACTTTTACAGCAACGTATTTTGGAGGGGTTTTTGATGGTTTGTAAGAAATTGGAATTTTCAGCATTGCCTTGATTGAAAGCTCAACAAGATCCACATTCATTGCTTTACTTACAAATGGGAATGATCTGGCAGCACGTACATTACATTCAATAACCTTGATTTCGTTATTTTTAGCAATAAACTGGATGTTGTAAGGACCAGTAACATGAAGAGCTTTTCCAATAGCAGCGGTAGCTTCTTCAATCTTTCGTACTGTAATTGGATCCAGGTCTTGAGGAGGAAGAACAAGAGTAGCATCACCAGAGTGAACGCCGGCATTTTCTACGTGTTCAGAAATAAAATGAACAATCATTTTACCATCAACTGCCACAGCATCAACATCAATTTCTTTCGCATCCTCAATAAACTTGGAAATAACTACGGGGTATTCTCGAGATACGGTTGCAGCTTGCTCGAGGTAGTTTCTCAAGTCATCGGCTGTAAATACAACATTCATAGCTGCACCAGAAAGAACATAAGATGGGCGAACAAGAACAGGGAAACCTACTTCCTTACAGAAAGCATGTGCATCTTCAAGCTGGGTAAGTTCACGCCATGCAGGCTGATCAATACCAATTTGATCTAACATTCTACTAAATTTATATCTATTTTCTGCATTATCAATATAATCTGGGCTGGTACCCAAGATGTTGACTTTTTGTCTGTGTAAAGCAAGAGCAATGTTGTTAGGAGCTTGTCCTCCCATAGCAACAACAACACCAGCAGATTGTTCAAGTTCATAGATATCCAAAACACGTTCCAAAGATATGTTAGAAAAGTACAGGCGATCAGCTTCATCATAATCAGTAGAAACAGTTTCTGGATTATAGTTGACCATGATAGTTTTGTAGTTATTTGCTCTTAATGTTCCAATTGCACGAACAGCACACCAATCAAATTCTACAGAAGATCCTATTCTGTACACACCTGAACCCAATACCATAACACCTCTGTCATTGAAATCCACATCATGAGTTGATGCATTATAGGTCAAGTAGAGGTAATTTGTTACAGCTGGGAACTCTGCAGCAACAGTATCAATTTGTTTGACAAATGGATGTAATCCCAAAGCACGACGGTCACGGCGAATTTGGAATTCGTTTCCCTTTGTAATATGTGCAATTCCTCTATCGCTAAATCCAAGTTGTTTGGCAGTTCTAAATAGAGCAGTAGGGATATGTCCGAGACTGCTGGTAGCAGCAAGTTTTTTTTCTGTTTCAACCAAAGAACGGAGTCTGCATAAGAACCAGCGATCAATTCTTGTAAGTTGCCATATCTGTTCAACAGTATAACCAAGATGGAACGCATTAGCAATGGCAAACAAACGTTTGTCAGTAGGCTGGGAAAGTTCGCGATCGATATCTTCTCTATCAGTTGATGTATACTCATTGCTGCTAAATCCAGTAAATGCAGACTCGACACTTCTAATGGCTTCCATAAGACATTCTTCAAAAGTTCTACCAATTGCCATTACTTCACCAACAGATTTCATTGCAGAAGAAAGTTCTCTG
>MBFT01000346.1:21300-50076 GCA_003086725.1 Furculomyces boomerangus | reverse complement strand
GGTGAACTCTTAAGAATATTTTGGATATCATGTGGCAAGTCAGTTACGCTTGCTGATAGTCCTCCACAATTCAATACTTTTAGTGATTCGAAGTTGGGTTGAATTCTGAAGCTTTTCTTCATTTTAATGTACGGTCTTTATGTCTATTCGACAAGCTAATTTTTAGCTAATATTTTTATGGAGGGGATTTAAACCCGGGTCTGTTAATGAGCAGATCTTGATTTATTTGAAAGCCTAGATAACCTCCTGTTCATGTCCATTTGATTTTTCTTTTATTCAACAGTTTGATTTAACATATAAAAAGAGTATTCATAAATAAATTTGGTTCTTGGAATATAGATTTACAAGATCATGATTCCCAGGAAAAAGATACAAACACCATTTTATTTTGGAGGTATGAATCCACTCCAAACCCTTTACTAATTCCGTTTTTAGGTGTTGCTTCCTGCTCAGCTGCATTCTTCAGTCACCCAATGGACCTCATCAAAGTAAGACTACAAACCACAAAACAGGCAAATACTTCAATTACAAATGTCATCAAACAAATATACCAAACACAAGGATTTCCTGGATATTATAAAGGCCTCAGTGCCTCTCTTCTTAGGCTAGCTACACACTCAACAGTTAGATTTGGATTTTATGAATTTTTTCGTGAAGAGTTTAGACATGACGACGGATCAGTATCCCCTGTAGGTTTGGTATTTTCAGGTATTATTGGTGGTTCTATTGGCGGGCTATTTGGAAATCCAGCTGATGTAGCTAACGTTCGCATGCAGAACGATGGGTCCTTGCCTCCAGAACTTAGAAGAAACTACAAGAATGTTTTCGATGCGCTTTTCAGAATGGTTAAAGAAGAGGGGCCAATGTCATTGCTTAGTGGTGTAGTTCCCAATATTTCTCGAGGAATCATGGTTGCTGTTTCTCAGCTGGTAACTTATGATATAGTCAAAGATACTTTGGTTTCTCATGGAATGTCTGCTGCCAGTCTACTCACCCACTTTGAATCCAGTCTTTTAACTGCTTTGGTAACAACAACGGTGTGTTCACCTATTGATGTTGTAAAAACAAGAATTATGAACTCGAAATCCAAAGAATACAAGAGTCTTATTGATACGTTTGCTACAATAACTAAAACTGAAGGAGTCTCAGCACTATTCAAAGGCTGGACACCATCTTTTCTGAGGCTTGGTCCACACACAATAATTTTATTTTTATTTCTTGAACAATTCAAGGCAGCTTATATAAGATATAAAACAAGAGAATATGCTAAACTATAGAATAAAAATTTTAAAAATTCTTTAATTGGTTCCAAGATCGAAAATTTTTCCAACTTTCTTTTTCTACTTGCAAAATGAGACTCGATGCTAATGGTATTAGATATATGAGCGCTGACGAATTCCGCGTTCTCACTGCCGTAGAAACAGGCTCAAGAAACCACGACATCGTACCAACACCTTTGATCCGCTCACTTTCCAAACTTCATGGCGGTGGACTCAACAAATTTATAGGAGAACTAGCAAAAAAGAATCTTATAGCAAAGGTTGCAAACGGCAAATATGATGGATACAAGATGACGTATGGGGGGTACGATTATCTGGCACTCAAAACTTTGACAAAAAGAGGTTCTGTAGCCTCCGTTGGCAACCAAATCGGTGTTGGTAAGGAATCTGACATCCATGTTGTTATGCAAGAAAACGAATCCGAATGTGTCCTCAAAATTCATAGATTGGGAAGAATGTCGTTTAGAAACGTTAAAAACAAACGTGATTACCTCAAAAACAAACACTCATCGCCCTCATGGATGTACATGTCGCGACTCTCCGCAATGAAAGAGTTTGCATTTATGAAAATCCTTCACCAACACGGATTTCCCGTACCTGTACCTATAGACCAAAACCGTCACTGTATCCTAATGAGTCTGATTGATGCGGTGCCTCTAAGACAGATAGAAAAAGTTGGCGATATAGGCAAGCTTTACTCTGACTTGATGGATCTTATTGTAAAACTGGCAAATTATGGACTAATTCATGGAGATTTCAACGAGTTTAATATCCTTATAAAAATAGATCAAAGTCCCATACTCATTGATTTCCCACAAATGGTATCCACATCACACAAAGAAGCCGAATTCTACTTTAACAGAGATGTTGATTGCATTAAAACTTTCTTTAAAAGAAAGTTTGGTTATGAAAGCTACCTATATCCCAAATTTGGTCTCGATATAAACAGAGAATTTAGTTTGGATCTCGAAGTTGCCGCAAGTGGATTTTCAAGCAAGTTGCAAAAAGAACTTGAAGAATATACACAAATTGTCAAAGAGTCTGGTGAAGGATCTGAAGAAGAAGATAGTGATGAAGAAAGCGAAAATGATGAAGAAGGGAATAGTGATGAAGAAAACGAAAATGAAGAAAGCTTAGAAGATCCTGATAAAAGTATACCAGAAAAAGAATCTGACAAAGAACATTTTGAATTATAAATACACTTAGACGCTTTATTCCAATATATAAACCACAAAAAAAAGTATCCAGATGTTTATAAACCAAAAACCATCCATAAAAACAATTTGGATTTTTCGATACTATTACAAAACATTTAATCATTTTATAGGTAAAAAGTTTCCCACAATTGCAATCGGCAAATTGTTCTTATCCCTACGAATAGTAAAACTAAAGCAACATGGTATTTTCACACTCTGAACTGAAGAATCACCATAAATAGAATCGTCAGATTTCACACTCATTGCAACTGTATTTACATACTTTTCTTGTGATGACAAATTCCGTTTTGGAGAAACCAAGTTGTCCACATTCCCCTCTGATAAGGGACTTGGTCTTCTGTTACTCTCTTTTGGACTTTGTCCACTAGTATTATTCAAATCTCCATTCCCTGCATGAACATTGATTGATGCACCTGAAGTGTTTTGATCATTATCTGTATTCAAAATATCTTTATAAGCTTCATAAGCCTTACTAAGATCATTGGTTTGGTTGATAAATATTGATTTTCCATCATCAGCTTGTGGATATTCCCCTCCAAAGTTCAGCTTTGATCTGTCAATTTTCTTGCTATTCTTCCAAAAGTTTTTCAAAGCCAAAATCGCACTTGGTTGATCTATTTCTGGCTCGTTTTCACGATTTCCTAATACAAGTGGAAGTGGCTCCAAAGTGTTTGGAGATTTCCCGCTCCACAAGCCCAGTTCCTGATCCCTATGAATCATCTCCCTAACAGTACCAGATACTTGCAAAACACAAGAAGTTAAAACTGCCTTTTGACTGGCATCAAAAGCAACATTGGTATACTTCTCAATATAGTTCACGGTAGACTCCTCTGAAAATATTTCATAAATACAAACTCTTCCCTCTCTAAAGTACTGCAATGGAAGTCCCACCATTTCTGCAAATTGCTTGTTTGCCTTGAAAATCTCACCTGTACGCCTCCACAAACACGCTGGTACCCCGAGTGTATGAAATATGTGGTTGTAATCCATAAGTAACCGTTCAAAAGTAACTTCGGAGATAAGCATATCTAGATCAGTGAGAGACTTTACTATTAGCATGAATGTGGGACGAAACAGACTCATAATTCTGATTAGTCTGGTAACGCTTTCGCTTGACATACTAAGAATAGTTATTAAGTTGAAAAATATTCCAAAAGATAATAAATGTTAAATTACCATTTTTCCATAAATCTATGCATTCGCACATATCCGTTCACGTAATTGAAGGGTTTGAGAATTCCAGCTGAATATTTTGAGGTTAAAATTTGCCTCACTTTTTCTTCAGAAGATACATCTTCAAGATCAAGAACAGACAAAAAATAATCTTCAAGCTTCTTTTTTTGCTCAGAACTTAAACCATTCATTTTTTGTTTCGAGTCTGTTTGAGCAAGATATGCCGAAGGCGACTCTTTTATTTGAGATGGTATTGATATAGAGTTATTTATGGTACTGGTCTCAGAATCGGGCATAAGCTCCTCCTTCTCATTTACCAAGTTTAAGGGTTTGTTTATCCCCATTGGTGGTAAAGGAGATAACTCTGCAAGTTTTGGGGACTTGTTTAAGGATCTGATAAAGGGTGGCTTCTTTTTAGCTTCAAGTGAAACACCAATACTTACATCTTTGAGTAAATCAGTATTTCCTTGATCCCCATAGCTGACACTCTTGTAATACTTTTCGCCAGGAAAATCACCTAAGTTTTAAAAAGTTGAGTTTTTATTATTTGTATTTTAGAAATTTACCTCTCAGGGCAGAATTATTGGGGTTTGGATTGTCCATGTTAATATTTTTACCAGAGTCAGATTGTGGTAGAAGACCAAACAAAATATCGGAAACGCCAGAGCCATTTTGAATGGGGTTTTGGGTTTTGGGCTGTACTGGTGGATTAAGATCGCTCCTAGTATAATTGGTTTCTGATGTTGATTGCTCATGGTTGGGGTTTGTACCTTCTTGAGAGTAGTTGTTATAATTATTTTTGTGATTAAAGCTACTGAGTTGCCCGTCAGGCTGAATAGAATATCTGTTGGGTTCGGGATTTTGATTAAACCCGTCTAAAAGTCTGTATGAAATTATAAAAATTAGATTTTTAGAACGTAAAACAAGAGAAAATATGGCCCAAACATAACTTGATTGTAATAAGGAAATGTATCAAGTATGATTTGGTAATTTTGAAGTTTCTTACTCTAATACATTAAAGCCATGGTGATTGTATTCAGGAGTGGAATGTTGAGTATATTCAGTATTGTTTTGGGGGTGTGTTAAAACGCTAGTGTTTGTAGTTGTGTTTGAATATTTTGTTTTCTTTGCAGCGTGGTAAGGCGAACTATAATCACCTTCATTAGTGGGACTTTCCTGAAAATGTTCTAAGTGATAGCCACTGGTGTGAGGGACTGTTTTTGGGATATATTGGATGTTGTATTTTGCACTAGCAGGTGTGTTGGGATCAATATCAGAAAGGTTTTCGGGAGCACTTTCGAAAACGTTATCTAAGCCTGATGCCACAGGGGCAATTGGGTGGTATTTAGCCTGGTCTAAGCCCTGAGAACTTCTTCTAGTTACTTTTGAAGTTTTATTTTCGGTGTTATTTTCTATTTTACAAGAAAGAGAAGTTGTAATCGATAGTCAAGTATAAAATAAAAATAGTTTAAAATATTGAAAATGGGTGGTAAAAGGTGGCAAATCAATTTACGTTTTTTCTTTGTAGAGGCTGGTGGTGCAGCTTCATCTCTGCATAAATGACCTATTCCTCTTTTAATACAACGCTGACATGGTCTTCCTAAAATAAGGGTTCAGAGGTAAGTAAGGCGCGCAATGTGTGAGTGGTTTGTTATAAGCATGTTTTTAGCAGTTAATATTTAATAAGATAGTAGATATTACCAATGTCACAGGTCATGTGAGATCTTCTGCAGTATACACAAGCTATATCATATGGTTTTATAAAAAATTAGTTGTTGTTCAAACTGCGGATATTTTATGAAAAGAAGATACGGGGAAAAAGTTGTCCAAGAAAAGTGATTTAGGAATGGGTTTACCTTTTTGTACTTTCTTTCGCTTTCCTTTTGATGGGGCTTTTGAAGTTTCAGAATTTTGAGCGTTCATGGGAGTACTTTGAGTTTGAAGGCCAGAAAAGTCGCTAGAAGTTTCTTGGATGTTGCTTTCATCGGAGCTGAGATCTTCTATATATTAGTAAGAATTTTGAGGGAAAGGATCAAAAAAGAGAAGGGGAATAAGGGAGAAAGAATATAAAAGAGTACCTAGTGATGGATCTTGATTGTTATTTATCATTTTGAAGAGGTGTTTTGAGAAAATCCAATTTCTTGGGGTACTGGAATTTTAACTTTGAACAAAGAGGTAAGTGGATTTTTAGTTGGCTTTTGGAGTAATAATGGGTAAATTGGATCAATTCGGGGCAGTGAGCGTTAGTTATTCTTCTGTGAGTAGAGAAGTATTAAGGTATGCCCATAATAATCATCAAAAGTGGTGGATAATTGAATGTTATGTGGAAACCCAAGTAAAAAGGACCAAGTAGAAAATTTATCAGCTTGGCCGTTTTCCTCTCTGTAATTTCCGAAATCCCTTCCTTAATCCCACCCAATAGTATCTCTATTCTTCTGAAAATATCGCAAGCTTATTGGACATACATCTTTACTTTCATTGGCTCAGACCATTCATTCCTCAAGGAAATAATCAAGCTTTTCTAGCCAATAATCTTCCTCTTTAAAATTAACTGTTTAAATTGTTCACATTTTTTGTTTTACATTTATATTTCTCTCAAAGCTCATTTCTTCATTTTGAAACCAATCTCTAATAACAACCACTCTATTCCTCTCTTAAATTATCACTTGTACACTTTGTTTTTCTTGTTGTTGCTAAATAAACAATTATATACTTCACAAACATCCAAATGCTTGGCCAGTCAAAGTCCGAAAAATCTCCAGAGATTCCTAGCTATGGATTTGAAAACTATACTACCTTCACTCCCATATCTTTTGAATCGGTCTCTAACCACCCTACCTCTCCTGATTTCTTTAAAGGTACTTGTCATTTCTCTGGTATTCTACCAGTATCTTACTTTTCATTTTATCAATAGGATCTACCAACGAACAAAATTCAGACAACACTATAGCATCACAAAGCATTTTACCAAACCATAAATCTAATTCCACAATTACTGATCCCCCTTTTTATTCTCAATCTCCACCTTTAAACAGTCTTCCCCTTAAAGAGCAAGGTTTCTTAGATCACTCAAAACCAATCGACAAAAATTGGACAAAATATAGAGATAATAACGACAATCACAAAAGTTTATCATTAAAAATAGCTGAAAGAAAACTCGAAAAAAATAATATTTCCAAAAAAACCAATTATCCAGGAATTGGAATTTCAAAATCTGCTACAACCTTCAAACCATCGAAAACACCATTTTTTGCCTTGGTAAAAAATAAAAGCTCATCAACAACTACCCACAAATCCTCCCCTATTCCACCCAGAAAATCTAAAACAAATCAAAACACTCTTATATCTGCTCTTGAAAAATGGACAAAGGGTCACGAAGAAGAACGGTTTCAAGTAACTAGAATGGGAAAAAGCAACGCTGAACAACTATACCAAATTGTAGACAGCGGAGTAAGTGCCACTATTTCTGACGAATCAAGAAGAACTGCTCTTCATGTTGCTTGTTCCATTGGAAATATAGAAGCCGTAGAGTTTCTGCTAGGAATCGGCGCTGACCCCAATGTAACTGATATACGTGGGAACACACCTCTCACGCTCGCTGCTATCTCCGGGTTTACTGAAATTGTTTTGCTCTTACTTCAATTTGGTGCTGATCCCAGATCTGGATCAGATAGGATCTCTCCCTCTGCGATGGTTAGACTTCGCCTTAAACAACTTCGTGCACAAATACGACGTAGCAGACCATATGTAAAATCTCCATCCTCATCTAAGCAATTGGGTACTTCGCGCTACCGTGCTGTTCGGAGCAGAGCATACATGATATCTCAAGAATGCTTTTCAATATTAAGAATTCTTAAATATTATATTGATGGCGAAGTATTAAACAACCCAAACTCAAAACTACTTTTAAATTCACAAGAACCACTAGAAAATACTTCAGATCAAATTGATCCCTCTTGGGTAGCTTATGATCATAAAGATGAAACAGTGTTACCTGTATCAACAAATTTTAAACTAGTCTTTGATGAATTAACAACCCAACTTCAAAATATGGGATTTCCAGAAAACAAAACTGATCAAAATAGTCTAATAAATGGCCAAAAACTAGTTCCAAGCAATAATAATTTGGCCATCGAAGGTGGTGAACAGTATGGCCATGTTTCTGAAATCATTCCTAACCCCAAAAACGTTTTCAACAATTCATCTATTCCTAATTCAAATGATAATAACAATACCAAAAAAACCTTTTATGACACATCAACAGATAAATATGTATCTACAGAAAATGGAAATTCAACAAAAGAATCTGACAATATACAAACCAATATTTCACAAAATACTGGTTCGGATTTTTCAGAGCCTTTGAAACTGGTTAATTTAGACTATGATGCTGATGATGAAGAAATCGAACAGTTGTTGGATAAGCTGGGAACACTTGTAGAATCACTTTGTTTGAAATGAGCAAGAATCATTCTTTTTTACTTTTATTTTAACCAGTCAAATAGGATGAGTGAACATAGAGTTGCATTTTAAATATTTAAATTTTTAATTAATGCTTTGTACAGTCCGAATTTAATAAAACCAAAACAAAATTTGATATGAGGTGTTTTTGAATATGGATTTTCAAATGATGAAAATTTATTAAAATGGTTAATAATAAGATTTAACTTTTTCTTTTCTTCTATCCAAGTTATCACTATCATTCTTTTCAATGTTCTTTTTTTCAGCATTCTTGTCAACAGTTTCTTGAAACCCAAAAAATTCGGAATTCGCAACTCGGGCCATATAAAAATCGTTACGTTTCTTTTTCAATCGAAAAGAATCGATAGCTGATATCCAACCTGGAACAAGCATAGATAAGTTTCTCTTCCACCATCCTTTATTATACTCCGCATACTTTTTATAAGATCCATCCAAATACTCTTTATAATAATCTGAAAGTTCCTGCTCACTGACTACACGCCCTTCACTAGCAGCTACAATTGAATTATAACAAAGCACTCGAAAACCTAACTTACCTTTTTCTTCAATCTTACTCAGTCCTTCAGAAAATTGTATATTGTTCCTACTCCAAAAATCCTCATTGAAATTATGTGCCTCATCACGCAACAATCTTAAACATCTCTCGGCTTTGGTTTCATCATACGATACAAATAACTTTATTGGCCTCAGATTACTCTGTGAACTTGGTGGGCCCACAAGTGTTTCCCCAGGAAAAAGATTTGCCTGTGATATACCCACCCTATACTTCCCCCTATTTAAACCTGATTTTGTTTTCGATTCTGTATTGGTAGCTGACAAATCTTGGGATTCAGCAACTTTTTTGTTTTTGGATATAAACAAAAACGTCCTTGTTTGTATACCTACACCTCAAGAATCAGAGAGTTCTAATTTATTGTACTTACATTTTAATGATAATAGCTGTGATCTAGTTGATAATTTGAACATTTTAAAGATAAGAATTTACATTGATTTATTATTTATTCACAATTTAAATCTGATTGGAATAATTACTGGAATGTTATCTGAGATTTTATAACAAAGGTTTTGTTTCCCCCAAAATTGCTTGTTTTAGATTAGAGATGGCTTTTTTATGTACCTTTTGTTCGCTTTGAAACTTTAAAGTATCTTTCTGTTTTGACTGTACTAAAAACATTTATTATTCAATTTTGTTTGCTAATGTTATACAAAAGTTTATTGATACTCTTTAACAATTATCAAGATTGCAAAACATCTCAAGAAATAAACATGAACTGATTATGTTACAAGATTACAATTTATATTTCCCTGTACAAGAAATGATCCATACTAGCTAGAATTAAACTTTAGTTTGATACCAAATCCCAAAATACGTCTTTGATCCAATCTTTTACATGTAGATATATGTTTAGTCTTTATCTTCGATTTTGGGTGTTATTCTGAGATCCAACCTACATGTTGGACAAAATCCAGATTGTCCAAGCAGCCAAGTATCAATACATTCTTTGTGGAATATATGTCGGCATGGTATTGATCTGATAAGTTCGTCGTCCTCGAATTCTTCAAAGCAAATCAGACATTCCAATTCATCGATCATTTTGATTTCAGATTTACTGATTATTGGGGCTTTCAATGCAACAGTAATAGCCTTTAAAGAAAGTATATAGTTTTTTCTGACAGCCTTTTCAGGTGTTCTTGGACTTGATGATTTTGTATATTCCTTAATTGTTAATACAGGATAAGAAACCAAATCTACTTTGGAAATAGTATTTTTTTGTTTTATACTTCTTCTAGAAGCAACCTGTGCTTGGTTAATATCTCTTGTAGCTTGTGCTTCAAGAAAGAGGGCATGGCGTATAGAAAACATTCGAAAAGCTCTTATAATGAAAAAAGCCGCTAAAAAATAAAATAGAATGTGGTTATAAAATGTCTTGATGGGTGCAAGTAACTTACCCAAAACTAGGACAACAGCTGTAATGACATCTAATAAACGATTCAAAACAGTTACATTACAATTCAAAAAGGCAAAGATAAAGATAAAAACCATTTACATGCAATAATAGGACCTTTATCCTGTCTTTTACTAAATCTGTTTGTAGTCCTAGCAGTTTGTTCCGTTATAAAAAAATTTAATAACCTTTTCAAACTAAAACTGTTGTTCAACTTGCGATCAAATAAAAGCACAGGAAAAGAATAGACTGTAGAAAACACTGATACAAAATACAAAAATCTCATTTCTATTAATAATGCTTTTTAAAGAAATCAAGGATACTTGGTATACAGAATCGTTCTTATATCTTTCTTATTTGAAATTGTGACCTGATCCTGGTATTTGGATTTGATGTTGGTATGGGAATCAGAAACGTGTAGATCTTGTATCATCTGACATTTTGGTAAAAGGAAAATCAATTAAGGATATTATACAGCAATAAACAACCTATGGAAAGTCTATATACAACAGGTATCCTATGGGAAACTTTAATTGGGACAACTATTCTAGAAAGTGCTTATTTTTTTTACAAATCTTACTGTTTTAACGGAAGCTATTTGTGTGCAAAGATAAGAAAAAGTTCATGAAAATTGAAATTTAAGCTTGAAAAAATTCAATTGACTTTAAGACTGCATTGTTTCAACGGGGAAAAACACTAACTTTCCAAGAGATATTCTTTATTTAATTGAAAGAGGGAGATATTCTCAAGCACAAGTATATTTGAAAAATCTTGCGAGTTAATTAACATGTGATATTGTAAAGTTTCTTCAAAACACTAAACTAGAACAAAACTTTTGGATTGTTTCTGATTTCGAAATAAAACGTTTTTTTCTGAGGTTCTAAATACTGTATATAAAATCTTAGTCTTACGAGTTCTTGGATATTCAAAGATTCAATAGAGTTTGTTGAAGCTAATTGGGAACTATTATATGAGAAAATGATACCCTTATACTTTACTACACAATATAGATCTGTGTATTATAGATATGTTGTAATAGACATTTATTTTAATTGAGCAAATATAAAAGAAATTCTGGGATATCAAGTTGCAAAGTCCAGTAAAAGTCTAAGAAATGGATAAAAACGAAATACTATTTAGTGATAATTGATCGTAAAGATTTTGATCCTTGGTTTTGTTTTTCTTTGAAAATACGTTCGATATTTGCTTTTTCATCTGGTTTCATATTGCCATTTTCATCGAGAGACAATTTTTCAGATGCTTTCAAAACTGCTTCACGTTTCTTTGATCTCTTTTCTTGACGAATTAATCTTTTTTCTTTTGCTTCTGATTTTTGTGACCATGAATCAAGTTTTTTCTTTTGTTTTTGTCCACTTTGTTTTTGATTTGTAACTGTTGGTGTTGGTTTTGATAACCTTTGCTTTTCTCTTTGTTTATCTGCATATGTAATTGAATCAACCTAATTTTTTGGATTTAGTTTTATAAAACAATATATCTACTTACATTTATTTCATATGGAATAAACGAACTGGATTTCGAACTTGATATCTCTGGCATTTTTGGTAACTAGATGATTTTTTTGGTTAGAATGTCAAAGTTTTGAAGAATTGAAACTTACATGTAATAAAGCATATCCCATTCCTGCTAATGGCAAATCAAGATATTTTAAAGAAAATATGTAATTAGCCTCATGCTTTTGATAAGATCTGACAAATGAAACAAATGCCAATAGACCCTTCTCATAAATATCTCTATCCGAAGCTGCAAACTTTCTGAATGTATTTATTAAATTGTTGCTATCTTCATCAATATCAGGGAATTCAGGAGATCCAGATGGATTCTCAGGGTTTTCAACACGGTCGGTAGCTTTATAAGGGGATAAATCTGCATTGATGTAGGAAGTTGGTTCCATTGGAATTTTTCTGATTTTCATGAAATCTATATAAAAATTTGATCGTTAAATGTTTGAAAAGTTTATAAAAAAATTAAATTCTTACCAATATATGTTTCTTCTCTTCCAGGGCTCAAAAAAACAAGAGCAGATCCTTCTCTTCCTGCTCTAGCTGTGCGACCACATCTATGAGGAAAAACTTTGGGGTCTGTTGGAGGATCCCATTGTATAACACAATCAACATCAGGGATATCTAGTCCACGACTTGCAACATCAGTACAAACAAGTAATCCAGAAGTTGCAGGAGGCAAATTAGTAAAGTTGTCAAACGTCAATTTCCTACGTTTTGGGTCCATTTGTCCATGTAAAGAGGCAACAAGCATTCCATTTGATTCTTCAGTCTCACCAGAGTTTGTGGTACCAATCTGTTTGTAGTATTTACTTAAAAGTTTATAGAAATAGTCTACGGCAGCACAAGTGGAAAAATAAACGATGTATTTTTGTGATGGCCTTGAATTTATCCATCTGACAAGTTGGGCAAGTTTTCTATCAACTGGAACCACTAAATAATAAATCTTCAAACTTGATGGCGTTTTCTGTTCGATTCCTACACCGTCTAAACTTTCAACTTTTACCACAATTTTAGCTGGATTACGCAAACCAGTTCTTACAAGTTCTGTCAATGCTTCACTCATAGTTGCAGAAAAAAGACCTGTTCTTCTTTGTTTTGGTAGGACTGACAATATCATACTCAGCTGTTTTTCAAATCCCATATCTAGAAGTCTGTCGGCTTCATCCATTATAAGGACTTCCAAATCGCGGCAATTTACTACAGGCGATCCCCTTCTCCCGGTACTACTCTGCCATCTTTTTTTGTTTGTTGAGGAAGATTTTGTGTTTCCAATCAATCTACCACAAACCAAATCTTCTAGACGACCAGGTGTTCCCACGAGTATGGACGCACCTTCAGTTTTGAGTTTTGCTGTTTGTTCATTCGTTTCTATCTCGTTCTGTGAACCTCCAATAGCCAAATGTAAAGAATATTCGTACCCTGATAATTGTAAAAGTTTCGATATTACATCATATATTTGTTGTGCAAGTTCTCTAGTTGGGCTAATCACCATTGCAAGGACAGGCTGTTTGCCAATTGTCTTCTTTTTTTTCTTGATGATCTCTAAAAGCGGAATAGAAAATGCTAATGTCTTTCCAGATCCAGTTACAGCCTCGACAACAACGTCTTTTCCTGTGAGCATTTGAGGAATCGTGGCAAATTGGACTGGAGTTGTTCGTTCATAACCTTGTGAATCCAAAGATTTTAAGATTTCTTTGGATAAGGCAGGTCTTATTTTTCCCCATGTTTCGGTGTAAGAAAATACGGCACTGGCAGTTGGTTTTTTATTTGGTTTTGTTGAAGTTTGAGATTGAGATTGAGATTGATCCGATGAGCTTTTGTCAACCCTGGTTTTTTTTCCTGGGATTTCAACGGATAAATCATTCTTGATTTGAGTATTTTTGCGCTTCATTATGAACAAACCAGAAAATAAAAATTTGATTTTTTGGTTTGGTTTTCAGCAAATTTTTATATTGTAGCCAATAAGATTTTTTTATGTTGATTTTATTGAAAAAAGAAAACTATTTTGATTTTTTACACTTTTTAGTCCTAACTGTACCCAGAAGATTCAGATCTGATTCTAGAAAGAACTTTATCCTTCCTCAAATTGTATAGCAGATGGACTTGTGTCGTAAAATGATCTCTAAAGTTGGCACCTGAATCGGACTTGAACCCACAATCGCAGACAAACGATTTTCCTGAATTGTTACTCTTTGGAACTGACTGACTTGAATACATTTTATGTTTATTGTGAACTAATAAATGTTGTGTGATAATATACAGAGGATTTTAGAGAGTTGGACGACAGGGGTTTTGTAACGAGGGGAAACAGGTGCTCTATTTAAAGACAGGAGCTATATATAAAACAACCAGATATTATACTAGAAAATTGATTTTCCGAACATATGAAATGTTTCCAAACTAGGAATTACTGATCTATATTCGACGAATAGTAATTTCACCAAAATCGCCATATTTATTCGAAGATTCTTACTGGAAGTATTCAATATTCTTTTTAGGAAAGGTATAACCATTTTCAGTGCAATTCAAAGATAACAAACTTTCCGCAAATAGTTTTGTTCTTTCAAGTTACTGTTTCGCTTTTATAAAATTTACATATATCCGTTTGAACACAAAATAAAAATAAAAAGCTACTATTTTGTTAAATATAGTCGTACTATCCAATAAAGTATTTGCTCGTCAGTCCACTATTCAGCGTTATTGCTATAGGCTTCCCTCCATTCTCGTGGTAAGAATGTAGTTTAACTGTAGCTGCCCTCATTTCTCCAAAGCGTTCGCCCATATTTCCACCCAATGCGAAACACTCAAAAGTAGGTGGTACCAAATATCCAGAGCGCAGTGGTACCAAACTGTAATCTGCCCGAAATCCAAAACGTCCCAACCCTTTATTCAAAAGCAGTTCACTGATATTTATCTCCAAAATCCGAGAGACTGGACCCGCAACTAACCAATCAGACTGGTCAAAGCATATATTTACCTTCATTTGGACTTTGTTTAAATTGCTGGTTTTTGATTCTAGTCCATTATCTAGATCCCCCAAGTTGATAGGTACAAACCCTATATCCGCAATAAATTCGACTGCATCCCCAACTGATGATTGCGCAATCAAAAGCTCTTCAGAATAGCCGCGAACACCAGATTCAGTATATTCATCTTTCAGTCCATTAGTAATAAATGGTAAAGTGTTCTGCATGCGGTTTTGTAATGAAAAGCGTGTATTAATAACACTAATGATTTTCAGGGGAACACTCCTTTTGATTTCATCAACATTAATTGAAAAAATCACTTGTTCGTTTTCTACAGGCACAATTTTAAAATCAGAACATTTCTCAGCTTCCACTCCTTTAGTATCATTCAAGCAATTCCGCTCAAAATGTTTTAGAATGGATTTGCCATATATTTTCTTCAGAACTTCTAAAGATATTTCCAATACCGCATTTTGCAATGCTTCCGAATCTCTATTGAACATCAATTGAATTGCTTCTTCTATTCCCAAAGAAAATGTCAATGCTCTTTTGAGTTTCAAATCCGAATCGCTTATTGTTGCTTGTATGTGAGCATTTATCAAGTCAAGCAAACTATTAAAGTTCGCTTTCAAAATAAAATACTGGTTCGAAAACTTGTGTTCAATACTTTCACATTCACCAACCAGTCTCGACAGCTCTACCTTAATCTGTTCATAGATGAATCGTGAAAATCTCAAGTATTTAATACCCATATTCAATAATCTGTTCTTTGGTTTTTCGCCTGAACTAGTTCCCTTTTTTTCTGAAACTTGAACGAATGTTGTATAACTTTGTCCATGTTGTAAAACGAGACCAACAATGTTTGAAACTAAAATCTCAGTAGTATAAATTTCTGATTCCAAAGAAAATACATCGGTTAGTCTAATAGGAAACCGAGTAGAATTTGTTATATAAACTTCTGCTAAAACTGAATCTGGTAATACAGATGTTCCCAAAGTCACTTTTACTGCTGGATCCAATTCAACCAATGTTTTCTCAATGGATAATCCATCAAATTCCTCTTTTTCATCTTTTCCACTCCAACCCAAATAAGTCTCTAGTAAAACAGGTCCTTGTAAAAATTCCTTTTCAATTCCTTCTATCACTATATTCATTTCAGTATTCTTCTCGAGAGACGAAATGTTCAGAAAGTTCTCATCAATTGTAACTAAATTATCATGATTCAGCCCCGTAGATAAGGTACAACTTTTCACTTTTGTTTTGTTTGTTAGAACTTGGTTTTGTTCCTCATCAAAAATCTGGATATTTGCATCATAAATAGAATATTCATTAGACCTAACAAAAATCTGGATTCTAATCTCTTTGGAATTCGCGTTTTCTATAAATAGTAAATAAAAATCATTAGTAAAAATCATATACACCAAAAAAAAAGTTTAAAAATAACAACTTACGTATATTAAAAGGCAATATGGAAAAATTAGGCAAAGTATCATTTCTGACTAATTTTACACAAAAGATGTCCTTCTCTTCGTCAAAATAAGAACAGAAATTTGATTTTCCAACAATTAATTCTGATTTTGAAATATAATAGATACCAGGAGCTGAGACTGTTTTACATCCAACTTTGATCATATTCTCTCCTTTTTTCAAAATTATTGTATTTTCGGCATTGTTCTTTCCGCTACATTTATTACTGCTCGCTTTTATTTTCAAGTTAGAATTTGAGCAGGATAATACCAAATTAAAAGCATCAACCATTACTTCATTTTCTATCATTGATTCAACCAAAGCTATAATATTCCCACTTTTTTCATCTACATATACACTCTTTATTTGAAAAGCAGGATTCATATTCAATTCATAACCAACAGTTAGTTTTTCGGCTGATATTTTGATTAACTGATCAAAACATAATGAAATCATTTCCTCTGTTAAATCACTTTTCTTGGTTAATAGCTTTTGAATGGTTAAAAGGTAAGCAGACCACAACTCTAGATTTTGTTGGCATTCAGCTAAATCAACAAGAAGCTTTGTATGAAATGGTATCCATCCTTGATCATCACCATCTTGTGGAAGTAACTGTTCCAAGTAAATGCGTGCTTTTTGATAACGTTTTCTACACCTATAAACAAAATTAAAAATTACTAACTATTTGTTATTGTAATTTACTTACATATGGAGATGTGCAACATCTCGTTTCAGCATGTTTGCAAATCTATGCTTTCCAGCTTCTTCAAAATATTCGTATGCTTGTTCACTGATATTTGAAAATATTTGATCAAATCTGGAATCACTTTTGAGTGCTTCTAAAAGTATCAGGTTTTTGGTTTTTGCATCTGGTGTCGTTTCCTTTTCTTCGTTATCATTTTCAGAGTCTTTATCAGTTCTATCTGAATTGGGTTTGTCATAATATGTTTTCCATTCCAATTCCATATGCATTGAACTGTAATTTTCTGGGAGCCTATTATATAAAGAACCCAGAAACTCAAGCTGTTTGAAAATAAAGAGGAAGGAAATGTTAGCTTTTAAGAATATGGATATGGTATGTAAAGTACCTGTCTACGACTTTCAAATAAAAAATGAGCTTTTGAAGCAGCTACAGATCTAGTTTGTGCAGAATCATGTATTGCTTGATGTGTACTTCCTTCGCATATTTCTACAACGTTTTGACAGGTACTATAAGTCCAAGCACTGATGAACTCGTCTGATATTGATTTCTAAAAATTATTAAAACAAAATTTTAGTGTTTCTAAATATAAAATAAAATATGCAAACTTACATCGAGGTCTTTGAGTGTTTGGACAAGTGATTTTATGTATTTTTGTGCACGGTTCATAAACTCTTTAATGTTTTCCATTTTTACAAGCAAGCGAGCTTGACAGGAAAAAAGGTATTCACGAAAATCAAAAACCGAAATTTTGTTTTCTAGGATTTGTTGTCTGTAAAGTTTACTAGGGAGTTGTAGTAGGTCTATATAATCAGATGTTTCGATATTTGATCCAACGCCTTTAAACCATGCTAGATTATTGTCTGTGAAATGAATAGAGTAGAATAATTTAGATTTGATTTTAGATTATTAAAAAGTTGATTTACTTGTTAGAGTTTCATGGAATGTTGCTTCTAGTTCATCATATTGTTTGAGAGCTTCTTCATATTCACCTAGGCATATGTATAGGTGTGCTAATCCTTCTTTTATGATGAAGAAGGAGCAGTAATTCCATCCAGACATATTTCTCATACTGTTCATTCTGCGAGCATCAGTTTGGAAACCACGGGCTTGATTTTCAAAAGTGATGATTATTAGATCTTTAAGTTTTGCTATGAGTTCCAACCAACTTTCGTTGTTGTCAATTTTTAATAATGAGACTCTGCTAATATCTTTTTTTGCTTGAAAATCTGTTCTAATTCTTTCCAAATTTGTTCCACGAATGTTTATGAATTTTGAGTTATTTTTTATATGTTCATCTTCTGTTGTGACGTATACAACCAACCATTCTTGATTTTTTAAAGATGCGACTTGATTGATCCAAGTTTGGATCCTTGGTTTTACTATAGATTTGTAACTGTCATTGTCGGCCTAATTGATGTGTAATGTTGTAGTTAAAATCGTGGCGAAGAAAAATGACTTGAAAGTAAATAGATGATAAACTTACACTATTTCCTACGAAAAAGATATTTACAAAAGGGCGAGATTGCCAACCGAGAGGGTTTAATTCACGCTTTCCAGATTCCGCAAAGGAAATAAATTGGATGTCTAATTCTGGGACAAAACGAGTCTGTTGGCCATTTAGACCTTTCCAAACAAGGCTTTTGAGGGGAGTGTATTTTTCGAATTCTGGTTTTAAACCTGGCCAGTAACCAAAATCGTCCTGATCTGTAAGGTTAATAAAAGGTTAGATGGGAAGTGTGAAAGAGAGTGAATGTTTACAAGTTAAAAACAAGCTGAAATCGATTTCGTCCATTGGTAAATATAACAAAAAATCTGTAGTTGGAAAGGAAAGGATATTTGATATAATTCCTGAGCCAATAGTTTGAAATTGATTTTTTGAAGGGACGATTTTTTAAGCATTAAACCAAAGAAAACAAATTCATACATTCAAGCCAACCATTAGAATACAAAGTGTCAGAAACAGTCTTTTTTACAGTAAACAGAATACGAGTCTGGCACTGTTTTTTAGGAAAAGATTAAACTTTTGACATTTCATCTTTTTTGGTAATCAAACATTTACATTCAGCTAAAACTGTTTGTGGCTAAATGTTTATTTTCACTAAGCCAAAACAACAGCTTTATTTATCACATGAAAACGAAGCAGTAGTTCTATTGGCTTACAAGAAAAAAACAAACGTACTGCTTCCAAAAGCCGGATTGATTGGCTGTCTATAAGGTTTGTGCGCATCAGCTGTACTATTTGAATTTAAACGCCAAATTATGGGTTTTTTTAGTATTGTTTGAATTATCAGCCAATAATCAGGTGATGCTGTGTTGTGAAAAATGAAGGTTAGGCCATTTTTGTTTATTTAAAGATTACTATTTGCTAATTTGCGCTTGTGCAAGTTTAAGAAAATCATCAAGCTAATTTCTACCAATAAGAATAAAGTGGTGTTATAGTTACAAAGATTTCGGGACATTTTAAGCCTTTAGACAAATCTGCTGTGTTGTTCTAAATCTGGGATATAAAGCCTCTCCCTTCCTCTTTATTCCCAAACTCCTAACTTTGCCAAGATGACCAAAAACGTACTAGACATCACAAAAATACCAAATGCCCCAGATTCACTCAAGGCTCTCCTCACCCAACTCCAACAAGAGTTCTATGTCAGCGATGAAAAGATCGACCAAATGATAAAGTCCCTCCATGAAGAAATGACCGATGGCCTCAAAAAGGAAGACGGTCTTCTCCCCATGATTCCATCCTACGTTACTGGTCGTCCAACTGGAAAAGAAAAGGGTACTTACCTCTCTTTGGATCTTGGTGGTACTAACCTCCGTGTTTGCCAAGTTCAACTTAATGGCGATACCACTTTTGAACTTTTCCAACAGAAATTCACCATTACAAAAGAAGCAAAAGAGGCCACTCTCTTTGACTGGATTGCCCAATGCGTAGATATCTTTGTAGAAAACCACAAGATTACCCCTGACGCTGGAAAAACTTTCATTCCTTGTGGCTTCACTTTCTCATTCCCTGTTATCCAAACTGGCATAGCTCGTGGAAACCTTCTCATGTGGAACAAGGGATTTACTGTTCCAAACACCGTTGGAAGAGACGTTGTTTTAATGACCCAAGATGCTTTCATGCGTAAACACCTCAATGTCAAAATAGTTGCCATCATTAACGATACCGTTGGTTCTCTAATGGCAACCAGTTACTCACATCCTGACTGCCAGATGGGCATTATTTTTGGTACAGGAACCAATGCCTGCTACTGGGAAAAGGTAGAAAACATCAAAAAGTGGCAAACTCAAGAGGGTGCCCAACCTGAAGAAATGGTCATTAACATGGAATGGGGAGCTTTTGACAACAGATTAGTCAACCTTCCATACACCCCACATGACAACAAACTCAACCGCAAATCACAAAACCATGGTCTCCAAGTATTCGAAAAAATGATATCTGGTCTATACCTAGGCGAAGTCATCAGAAATGCACTTCTATGGCTCATTGACAGAAGGGAACTTTTCAACGGGCGCTCCTCTGACATTCTCAATGGTGCTTACAGTTTAGATACAGCTTATGTTTCTGCAATTGTTGCTGATGAAAGTAGTGATCTCAGTGAAATCAAACTCATTTTTGAAAACACCATGCAAATCTCTGATACCACTCTCCTAGACAGACAAGTCATAAAAAATGTCTGCAAACTCATCGGAGGCCGTGCCAAACGTCTCAGTGCCGCTGCCATGTGCGCCGTGCTTTTGTGGAGACCCGAACTACTCGAAAAAAGTATTTCGGTTGGAATTGACGGATCGATGTACCAATTCTACCCTGGATTTGAAGAATCATTGATACGCGAAGCTAAAAGAATCCTTGGAGAAGAAAAAGCCAGCAGACTCACACTCACTCTCGCAAAAGATGGATCTGGTGTCGGTGCCGCCATTGTTGCCATGATTGTTTGCAGAGATACATAATCCTTTCCACTAACAACCAACTTTGTACAAGAATTTCTACATGTACCCCATCCTTTTTAAATTATTCTTGTATCATTTTCTTACTACCAAACTTTTCTTTCCATTGCCCTATTAATGTAGAAATATACCTATAAATGAATTCCTCATTCTTAAACACCACGCAGATGTGACTTTCGGCCATGTGTGAAAATAGTTGTGTTTCGTATATAATTTTCCATTTTAGCATTTGTCCTTGCAAGTGTTCATTCTAATGCTTTTTTTTTGAACATAAGGGGGTAATTTTTCTTGCCAATAAGATTAGTGACATGAATGAAACTTTATTATCGTACCATTTTGTAGCTTTGGCTCAATAAATCTTATAAGGAAAGAAATTTAAATAGGGAATTTTTGTATTCAAGTTCGAATATCCTATTTTGGAATTTAACCCCAGTTTGAACTAAAAAGGCAATTAAATATAACACCAATCCCAATTCTAGATTTCACATACAACAGAAAAGTTTTCGTTTATATTTTAAAATTATTGAAAGTTATATAATAAAAAATAAGGGATCTAATGCTTTTATACAAAAACCATTGAAATATCTTAGGGGAAAACACCGAATTAGTGCAGTTCCACTAGATCCAATCTCTTGGGTTCTTTAAAATCTCCAAAGAGGATTCTTCTAGCGAACCTTCGGTTGTTTGATAGTTGTAGTGGAATATACAATTGAGTGGAAGCGATGATAGAATACTTTCTGTGCGTACAGACGTGGATATTCCAAATTTGGTACCACGATCAAAGGAAAGATTGAATTCAACTGATCTACCACGTCTTACTAATTGCCATTCTTTGTGTTTTTTTTGGTATGGGATATTGATCCTTCGACTAATGATTGGTATGTAGGCGTATAAAAATGCTTTTGAAGCGTCTTTAACAAACTCAAACAGCTCTTCGGCAGGTTTATCATCTAAATCATCAAAGAAAATACCGCCTATACCTCTGAATTCACCACGATTAGGGAGATAAAAGTACTCATCACACCATTTCTTGAAGGCGGGGTAGTATCTCTTATCATATTTATCGCATACTTTTTTGTGTACAGAATGGAAGAATATGGCATCTTCGTCGATGACATATGCAGGGTTGAGATCAGCACCACCACCAAACCAATAAATAACAGGGTTTTCATCGGGAGAATCAGAGCGGAAGAGTTCAAAATATCTATAATTAGCATGTGTAGAAGGTGCAAATGGGTTGTTTGGATGAATTACTATTGTTAACCCAGCAACTTTGAATTTATATTGAACGCCTTCTTCCAAGTTCAAACCTTTCCGTTTAACAACACTTTCAAGTTTGAGCTCACCCTCCATAACAGAAACATTGACACATGATTTTTCGAAAATTCTTCCATTTTGTAAAACGCGAGTGATACCGTAGCCACCTTCTTCACGTAACCACTTGTCATACGAAAATTCGTTTCCATCAAATCTACTAAGGATACTGCAAACTTTCTTTTGCATATCTAGTATGAATGACTCCATTCTTTGATGGATTGGTATTTTTGTGCTTTTTTCATTTATGCTCTAAAAGTAAAATTGAATTTGAGTTTCTTTGAAAATAAATAAAAATATAAGCTTCAGTTAAAAAAGATACTTACGCTAATTGAGTGCAACACTGTGAAAAAGGAAAGTTATTAAAGGTTAGAGATTTTGGATAAATAGATCAATGAAATATAAATATGACAAAATAAACTTACATTTGTTGTATTCGAACATTCCGTCACGATCCTCAATATCAGATCTTTCAGAGGAACTTTTATATTTGGTATCGGAATCGTTTGTCAGAGATTTAATATCTATTTTTCCAGAGCTTGATCTACTGGAATTGAGTCGCTTTTTGCTGTCTACTGAGATGTCAGAGTAATCAGCAGAGTCGCTGAAAACACGTTTTTTTGAATCCATTGTGTTTAGATTGAACACTCTTTGAGTTTGTTTGTTTGAGAGTTAAAAATACGAAGCTAAAAAAAAGAGTTATAGCTTTTGATGTAGTTTTATGTACAGATTAAGTCAAAAAATAGGACTTTTTTGGAGTTAAAAATATAGACTAGTAGGATGGTTGTTCCAAAGTGGTTTAAAGTCAAAGGAACTTTTTGTATATGAAGAAGAGAGCTCTTGTTGGCAAGGTTCTGTTATAGTTTTCAAAAAAATATGCAATATAAAGCTAGAACAAAGCAGCGAAAAATGGTACGATTTTTAGATTCTGGGAATTTTTATGGAAACAAGATTATTGGAAGATTAGAACAGTTTGAAAAAAGAGAATATCCACCAGCAAATAAAAAACATGCGATAAATGGTACGATAAAAGTGGATAATCAGATAACAAATTTTACTGTTGAACTATCAGCGATCTTATTGGATATGATTTTGGTTTTTAAGTCTAGTTTTTTTACCTAATTCTTGGCAAGTATTCTTAGAAGTTTCTTTGAACAGAAGATAGAATGAAAGTGTAAAAGAGGATAGGTTCTGTTGGCGATGTTATATATGTATTCTTGGGGAAATATAGTAACGTCAGTTTTGTGCCAATTTTTGAGGGTTAACGTGATTATATAATTAGCTACAACAATAACAGACAAAATTGCATGATTAATTGGAAACAATGTGCATTAAAAAACATCCGATTTTGCAGCAATTTTAAAGTGACTTTATGTTTGAAATTATTATTCCACAACTCATTTTTTTGATTTCCATATCAAATGAAACAATATTATTTGTTTTTGGTGGTTTTATTGGATGGTTAATTGAGTCACTCAATATACAGCTCTATTTTATCATGTCACTTTTACCATTTCTTTGGTAATACTATCAAGGAAATATTGCTAAATGCACTTTGTCCAATCAAGCTTCTTAGAATGGTATGAAATAGGATGCCTACAACTATCATCGAATATGGAAATTTTATACTCTACACATTAACCCACCTATTTGTTCTAACAATTGTTTCAAGTTTTGCTTTTTTCTCATGCCATTATTTTTGTGTTTGATTCAAAAGAGTTAAAAAAAGATAACGAATTCTATTAGAAACTTTGGATCGTCAAGAATCAACTGTTTGTCTTGGCTTTTGTGCTATACCAAAAAAATACCAATCCCGAAACATTCCCCACCAAATGTTTTAGCGTGTATTTTTATATTCTTTTCCAATCCAGTAGACTAGACCACATGACAGCATAAATTTTCGCAATCTTTAAAAAATATTCCTAATGGTATCATCAAATTGATAAGAATGTGTATTCCTACATTCTGAAACTTTCATTGGATTGAGACACCTAATGCTTGTTTGTTAAGTGCCATTAGAATATATTTTGTATCTTCAATATTGTATTCAAGAGTTTGTTTTAGTTTGGCTGTATATCTGAACAAAACCACCCTCGCATATAACAGTTTTCTATCGAAAATTCTACAAACTTTATTATAATTCCACAAAGAAACCTTTTTTCGATCTTTTTTGGAATTCAAAATTTTTGAAAGTCCTAATTTGGCTACTGTTTTATGATGGATGATTTTTTACTAAAAAGCGAAAAACAATCTATCTGTGTAAAAGGCTTTACTGTTATCAAAAAAATCTAATAAAAACATACGACAATAAAATCATACTATATATTTTGTGCGATGTTATTATTACATGTGTATATCTTTTGGTGATATCTATTGGATGTTTTATATTAAAGCAAAATTAATTTATACTTTTAGAAAAGTAATAAATAAATTTTGACCCATGACATTTAAACTTTTTATTGGGTAAAGAGATCGCAGCTACTAGAAATCACAAACTCGTACAATATATCAGTGTCTCACAAAATGTCTCTTCTTTGTATCTATTTAAAAGCCCACTAAAATCTCATTTTCGACAATTATAAAAACGAACCACATGTGTTTTACACATCTTTGTGGTTGTGCAATTGTAAACATTCTGGGATGGCCTTATCTAGAATATTTGTTAAAAGTCGTATACCCTTGTGTTAACAGTACACAAAGAAAATCATCACAAGTTTATAAAACAATGAAGCGAAATCTAATTATCTTTATCATACGCTAATGTATACTCTATATTTTTACCACATATTAATACATCAAATGACATACTGCCTAATTATATTAAATATTAAAACAAAAAACGCCAGCTGTTTAAACAATGACACTTTAAATTCATACATATACATATACGCAAATAACATGTAATTTGTTTAATCTTTGTTTATTTCATATTAGTTTTAGTGATACATAGACTAAAAAAATAGCCTTTTAGTGTACATTTTTGCACCAAATTTAAATGTTTTTTTTGTTCATGATCAGCTCAAAAGCTTGAGAGATGGTCCTCAAATAATGGGCCATTGATATTTTCATAAAATCGTTTTCCCATTATATTGAATATTTCAACAAAGGCATGTCTTTGTTTCGTATCTATGAAAACTACGTGATATATTGCACTGATTCACCCACTACACTAGTTTGTGATATGATTTTTTATCGGTTTATTGTTAGCTATTAACTCTGAGTTATTATTGGCTATGCGCAAATAGCCAAACCATAGCATGGACAGAAAAATCTTCAGTTTGACTTTTCAGTTGCGTGTAATACAACTGTAAACGTGTGTCGATAATTAGAAGATGTAAAATAATCAACTATCTGGAGTTTCTAGTGTAAAACATCACATGTAAAAATCAATTAATTTCCCACTTTTATTTTTAGACCTTTTTTTTTCATGAAAACTGTTTGACAAAAATTGAACTAAAAATACAAATCCAGTTTCGTTTCGGACAAATAGTTTTTATTTTCGGACAATTTTCCCAATCAGTTTATTATAACAAAAATGGTTTATCGTAACAAAAATAGTTTCTCAAAAACGAAAATGCCTTCCCATCCCGAATTCAAGGTCGGAAAGGTGAATACACGTTTTTCAGAACAAACATGACCAATTCTTCCCAATTTACACTTGTTTCAGAACACGAAACGTAATATCGCAGGAAAAAAAACAATCTATACATTTTAATATTTCCCCAATCTGAAGATTTTAGAAACGATTATTGGCCTTTATTTCAATATTTTTAAAAATCATGTTTCATGTTTCGATCAAATAGTACATTTTTGGAATGGCAATTATGTAAGCACAAATTCAGCAAATACTTGGTGCAGATAAGAATTGAACGTTTATCATTGGTTGAATAAAATATTAAAAGTTTTTAAAACATGGTGATTATTATGAACTATCTATTCATTCGTTAATTTTAAAAGTTTGGACTCTTTTTTTATGAAAATCGTATTATAACAAAAACAAACAAAACAAAATACTCCTCTTTAACTCGCTATTAAATATAGAGATATCATCTTCCTCAGACAAGCCCCCTATTTGCCAAACTTTCAATACTTTGTTATTAGTTCAACTAAATAAAAAACTACTGCAATTAACGCCTCTTCCGTTCCTTTCTTTCTTTGTAAACTAACTTTGGTTTTCGCTTTTTAAAACACATTTCATAAACTTGTATTCTAAAATGGTTCTCGATCAGTTATCAGTAAACAAGAATTACGCAAATGAAGAGGAACTTGATGAAGAACCAAGAAACATAATCTTGAGCATGGTCTCACAGCTCAAGATGAACATGGATCTCAGTCGTGTTACCTTACCCACCTTTGTTCTTGAATCCAGAAGTTTCACTGAAAGGATAACAGACTTTCTAATCCATCCAGAATTTCTTTTGGGGTATTTACTCTAATTCTTTTCCCATCTATTCATTAAAAATACCAATGTTAATACATATCTATCATGTAGAGCACATAAAGCTGAAGACCCTCTTGAAAGATTTATATCTGGAGTAAAATACTTTATGTCTGGATGGCATGTTCACCCACATGTAAGTTTAAAATATATTAATTATTTTCAATGTTAACCTTTCTTTGTTATCAGGGTGTGAAAAAACCTTACAACCCAATTTTGGGCGAGTTTTTTAGAAGCAAACACAATCTCGAAAACAACAAAAAGGCATATTACATTTCTGAGCAAGTATCACACCATCCACCAGTTTCTGCTTTTTACTATGTATGTCCTGAAGATGAAATCCACATTGAAGGAGAACTGAGACCAAAGGGTAGATTTTTGGGAAATAGCATCGGTGTTTCGCTTTGTGGTTACACTAGAGTATACTTTAATAACCGTGATGAAGAATACTATATAACATATCCAAACATATATGCTCGCGGTATTCTGTTTGGAAAAATGTTCCTCGAAGTTGGCGAAAAGGCCTCAATTGAATGCAAGAAAAACGATTTGATGTATACTGTTGACTTCAAAACAAAGGTAAATATTAGTTTTTGAAAATAACAAAATTAATACAGAATGTTTTTAGGGCTTTTTTGGAAAAGAGTATAACCAAGTTTGTGGAAAAATCAAGCGTATATCAAGTGGACAAGTACTCTACGAAATCACTGGCGACTGGCAAAATATCATGTACATCAAGGTAAAATAATAACAGCTATAACAACAATCACTAATATTCAAATCTACTAGGATTGTACAAAGAAAAGCGAAAGTAAACAAGTGTTTTTCGATTCAAGCAAAGAAAATTTAACACCTCTGGATGTTGTACCTATCGAGGAACAAGAAAGTAACGAATCCAGAAGGCTGTGGAATCCTACTACCATAGCAATTAAACAAAGAAACTTGGAGAACGCAACCAAAGAGAAAACAAAGATAGAAATGGAACAAAGGGAATCTGTGAAAAGAAGAGAAGAAACTGGCGAAGTATGGACCTCTAGATTTTTCACTTTGAAAGAGGATGGAAATCACCACCCAAACATAAATTTCAAAGAACTTCCAAGGGACGTCGATGAAAGGTGCCGCCTGATTGAGAACTACATTTTTGCAAGCAACTGAAACTCCCCGTTATCAGTTTTTATAAACTAATTATATATAATGAAGTGTTCATGACTGCAGTTTTGGTATTTGAGCAAGCATGAGCTTACAACTTTTATTCGAATGTATTCAATAAAAATATCTATTATATTATAACTCTGTTTTCTGGTGGTTCTGGATTTAGATTTATTTTTTCTTTGTTGATCGTTTTCCGTTTCCTTTCTTTGGTGCACCTTTCCCACGTCTTTTAAGTGCATCATTCGCTTGCAACCGATCAATTTCATCAAAATCAACAGGCTTGAAAGCCATATCCTTAAACTCATTTCGGAAATGTCTGAATTTACTAGATTGATAAACCTCATCGGTTGGATAGTAATTTCCTATTGATATACTAGATGGTTTTTGTTCAAGCATTTTCCTTCCTATTCGACTAAAAGTTGGATTGATGGTTTTGTTGAATATTCTAGCAGAAATCTTTGCAAGTTCTAATCTTCGAAGATGTAATGAAGCCATTTTTCAAATGTTTAAAAGGCGTAACAAAGTTTTTGCTGTTTAAAATGTTTGAAAACCCAAAGATAACATTCAAGCAAATAACTGTTTGAACGAATTATTTAATTTCAATATTTAATCATACAGCCTATTGGCTGAAAAATAATTCAAAAGAAATCAAATTAGAAAGCTTCTAACAAATAGTATGCAAACAATCATATCTATTGGTAATTAGAAGTAAATACAAAAAAGGATAAAATAGGGAAATCGTTACACAGAAAAGAAAATAATTTGTTGAGATTTTTCGTTTCGGGAAATTGATTTTTAGATTAATTTTGTTGGCGGAGAAAGAAAGAGCTGGTAACTACACAGGTCGGCCAACCAAAAGCTGTTAAATTACTGAATTTGCTAGAATTCCATAAATACGTATGTTTAGATAATTTGTATACGCGTGCTTGGCCAATTGGGTGTAGGTCTGCTGATTGCTGGATGATTGTGATAAGGTATTTTGGACAAGCAAGATTTAGTGCTGACCAATGTGGTTCAAGTAAAACGCCAGAAAACTGGCATTATTTGCCGCTGTTTTTCGGGCCATTAAATCCTATTGTTTTTTTTCCTCGTTTCATTTACCCAAAACATATAAACAACTCTTTTTCCTTTTTCTCTTTTGTTCTCCTAAGCTTTTCCACACTATAA
>MBFT01000346.1:8612-21264 GCA_003086725.1 Furculomyces boomerangus | reverse complement strand
CATATCTCTCCCTTTTTATACACTCCTGTGGAATACCAAATACTGCTCTTTTCCAATCTCTGTTTGTCTGGTTACTTTTAATTCAATATATTTGTAATACCCAATTTACAACTGATCTACCCAACATTTATTTACATCCTTCATTCATCTAATCTCAATAAAATCGCTTTTATAGATACAATTTTTTTAAAACTATGGCCACTCAAGATATGTTCGTTTCTGACGAAAAGATCAATGGCTCAAACATAAACAATAATGATTCCAAAAAAGATGACAATTCTACTATAGCCAACCCAAACTTATTTTTTTACGAAAATAAACAAAATGTTTTACAAGATCCAGACAACAAATTCGAGATAAAATCAACCAACCCCACATCCTCACTGAATGAAACAGAAAACAACATCAACACTTCTGCTACAAACACAAATAACCTTCTTAATAATCAAGACCCCAATATCTTAGACAATTATGATGATCTTCTACTTGATGCACAATTTGACGAGTCTATATTCGAAGAAGTTGTCCCAGAAGAATTAAAGAAAAAAGAACAAATAGAACTTTTAAGTTTGCAAAATATATCAACTGAACAGCAAAAAGTCAACACACAAGTATCTAATGTACTATCAGAAGCTACAAGTTCAGATGTCACCCTAACTAATAAAGCCATTTCGGATAAGAATCTCAACTCAATTGATGAATTAGATGCTATTCTATCTAGCTTCTCCGAAATCACTAAATCTGCAAACTACAACAAAAAATACATTGATAAAATACAAGAGCCAATACTAGACTCCCCCATGGCGGTTGATTCTATAAAAGATTCTTCAGAACCTAATAAAACTGACAACAATGTAAATACCACCACCGAAACCAAAAAAGATATTCCTGAAACTACTGAAACATCTGTTGCTACATCAAAACAAGAAGAATTGACATCAAACATCACCTTTGAAAATGATATCATCATGAATGAAATATTGTCAGAGGTTAACAAAAACTCACAAAACAATTTTCAAAATGAATCTGTTCCTGAGTCATCGAACACTATATCAGAATCCGATATTGTTAACGCCATACTATATGGAAGTAATGTAAAGATAGAAGAGGATACAACTGTTGTTAGTCAACCAAATACTGTAGAAAGTGATAATAGCAAAAAAAGATCAGAGATATCCTCTGGATCAATTGATGATTCTGACAAACAAGTAGAGAAAAAAACTAAAATTGAAAGTACTATTGATAATACTGATCATGTAATAAAAACCGAGACTGAAACAAAACCTGACCAATCTATTTCCAAAGACTCAATGCAACCCCCACCATCTGTAGATGAAAATAAACCTAAAAAACGCTTGTCCAAAGAACAACATAAATACTGTATTGCTATGCTACGTTCTCTCAAAAGACACAGAGATGCTGGTCCATTTGTTAAACCAGTCGACATAGTTGCTCTTCAAATTCTTGATTACCCAAATGTTGTTAAAGAACCTATGGATCTCGGAACTGTTGAATCTAAACTTAAATCTGATTCTTACAACAACACCCAAGAATTTATTGCAGATATGGATAGGATTTTTAATAACTGTTATCTATACAATGGAAAAGAACTACCAGTTTCTCTTATGGCTCAGAATCTCGAAAAAGCTTATCGCAATCAACTCAAGAAAATGCCTGAGGATGTCACTGAAGTTGCCACACCTGCTAAACGTCCATCAAGTAACTCGAGTTCTGCTTCTAAAGCTCGTGAAAGAAGAGAATCACATCCTCCCCCAAGTAGAGATATTCCCTCCTCTTCAATTAAACAAAGAGTTAAAAGTAGACAAAAAGCTGATCCTCAACTTAAATTCTGTGGGAACATTATCCGAGACTTGTTTAAAAAAAGTTACTCCGATCTTGCTTATTTCTTCTATGAACCTGTTGATTGGAAAACTCTAGGTATTCCTGAATACCCAAAGGTTATCAAAAATCCTATGGATTTGGGAACAATCAGAGACAAATATCAAAACAACGAATACAAAAATGCAAATGAATTTGAAGCAGATATTAGACTCATGTTTAGGAACTGTTATGCATTCAACCCACCAAAACATTCTGTTCACTTGGCTGGAAAAGCTCTCGAAGACATTTTTGAAAAAAAGTGGAAGGATCTACCTCCATTCGCCGCTGCGAGCCCAACAACTTCACATGGTAGTAAATCTCGCCATAAACATTATATAGATGATGCTGGCTATGATCAAGATATTGACGTGATGGATTCCACTTCGAACAACTACCACGATTATGATAGCCCCAAATCAATAAAAATCATGCACCTTGAACGTCATGTACAAGAAGTCACTCGTCAACTTGAAGATCTTAAAAGAACTGAGGAACTTAAACATATTGAAGAGACTCAAAAATCTGGTTCACGTAAATCTTCAAGTTCCCGAGGCCGAGGTTCAACTTCAAGAAAATCAAGCGTTAATACTACAACCCATTCTGCTCTAGCTGCTGAAACTAATCGTCGTGGTAGGGGCACTGGTAGAAAAAAGGTTTCTCGCTCAAGTCGTGGTGGTAAAAATGTATCAAAAGATGATAAACGTTCCAATGTTGTTTACTTGATTAATGGCGAATTGTCACTTAATCAAAAACGAGAATTAAGTACAAAAATAGAAAAACTTCCTGCAGAAAGACTTCAAGTTGCATTAAACATCATTCGCTCAGCCTGCCCAGGATTGGTGGATGAAGAAGAGGAAATTGAACTAGACATTGATGTTCTTAGCCCCTTCACCCTAAAAAAGCTTTATGATTATGTTGTTTTAGGGTTTGATCACTTTGATGAATCCAGATACATTACTGCTCCTAGGGGTTCTAACCATGTATCACAGCTTGAAGAGAAACTTCGTGCCTTTGATTCCGAAGGATATGATCATAATGGTAACTTTGAAATGTAGTTTTTTAGATTTTTAACTCACTTATTTAACTGCTCGGGTTTTTTAACTACATTTTTACTTCCTTTTTAGATAATGTATCGCACAACAATCTTCAAACACACAGCTATTCATCTTCGAGTGATTCCGGTAGTGCCGATTCGCATTCAGATGATTCAGGTGATCGCAGCGATTGATTTAATATAAATATCTTATAACCTATTTCCACCTATCATCATATACAAACAACACTCGCAACCGGTGCCACTTTACTGCAAATTTCGAAATACCGCAGCTTATACACACCTATTAACTATCACTTTAGCTATTCTTCTGCTTCTGTGTATTAGACATTCCAATGACCCAATATTAAACCTTTCCAAGGTTACTTTTTTTGTGTTCCTTGATTATTCCTCGAAACTTTCCTTTGGTTCTGGGAGTTTATTGAAATTCACCAAGCTGTTTTTTTACTATAACCCTTTAACAGCGAAAAAAATTAACTTGCACCGGTTTGCACCTTGTCATTTTTAATACCTAAATACCCCTTTCTTGTTTTCTATTTCTTCTTCGCTGCGATCCCCTGTTTCATCTATTCCTCTTCAATCACAAATTAATCACCTGGCTATGCAATTTTATTCATCTCAAACTGCCTCTTTTATGTACCCTAAGCGTTAGTACTGCCTTTACTTTTATGTCGAGCTTGCTTGGCTTTTTACATTTTTTTGATTTGATTTCATGAATATGATTTCTCTGTATAAAATCCATCAATACCTTTGATAAAAGATTAACTTTAGAGTTATATCCAAGAATTTAACTTTAACACACGAATATTCTTTCCTCTTGCCAGTTATTTCTAAAATATATATGCGCCTATTTGAAACCATTCCTATTCTATTGTGGTGATCCAAGGGTTCGCAGTGCCAATTCTTCTATTTTTGTTGCAGTATTTATCCGCTAACAGCTCATACCCATGAAAAACTCGCATATTTGTAATCACAAAAGCTACGTTCTTATTCAGCAGAAATCGACTTCGAATGTCAATCATCCTGGAATAATTTCTTTTTCTTCTGATATCGTTATTACACTTGCTCGATACTTGATCTTCTCAATTTGTTTGATTTTGACTAGCAATGACTTCTAAAAAAGATTTCGTCTTTTTTAATTGTTGTTTTTGGTTTACAAACACGAATATTGTGTTTTCGGGTATTTTGTGGTAGAGATCCAGTTGAATATCAAAAGAAAATGTTTTTGAAGCGAAATTTGCTATTTTGTGATCTTGGGAACTTGTGGATATTTATGTGTATGAGAATAAGGAAATGGGATATGATTCTGCAACATTAGTGATTGGTATAAAGGGAAGAAATGGAATGTGAGACTTGAGTTTCTAAAAGTTTTGGAGTAAATCAGGTTTAAATGTTTTATCTTGAACGTGTTAAATACCGATTTTGGGAGGATTATGACCATTTTATTAATGTTGTTATTTATGATATTGAGTAGAAGAGTTATCAAACTTCAATGTGATAAATATGATAAAGATCAAGGTATTTTCGAATATTATTAATAGCGAATGTGGCTAATTGTAGAACAATATATTTTTAGGCATCTGAGAATAAGGAAAGAAATGCGGATAACATTTTGAATGGGAAAAACGAGCTTCCCAAAACGAAACAATTTTTTGTGAAATCAATATTGATATACGACTCAAAACTTTTGGACAAGAAGGAATTGGAACAAGCAAAATTTCCAATTTATAAACTCCCATTAACAAACATCAATTTCGAAAGCATGGAGAATAAAATACACAAAAGTATAAAACGGACATCTGCACCCAAAAGCGGTATTCTTGTGCAAAATACAAGTCATACATATGATGGCAAGCCAGCAGAATCTACAACACTTCGAAAGACACAGTCACAAAATCTTATACACAAACAGATCAAGAGGGAGGGATTTGAAAGTGCGGGAAATTTGAAGAATAGGGTTGGAAATGAGAATATTGGGTCAACATACTCTTCATCACCGCTGATACAGGGAGGGAGGGTGAGTAAGGCATCTGATATATTTTCGCAGTTTAATCAGCTGAAAGAAAACGAAAGGATGTTGTTCAATAAGAAACGAGAATCAGATCACATGGGGAAACAGTCAATGTAAGAAAAAATAATATTAAAATAATATACAACTGTAAAAATTTTAGGGATGAGCTGCGGGGTATTGATAGGTATAGTTTGGAGGAAGAAAATTACAACAAGTCGATAGTAATGGGTATAAAAGAAAAGCTTGTGGAGCAATCAAAAACGCCTTTGAATTTACTTGGTCAAGCATCATTGATGTTTGAGTTTAATAGGTTTTTGAATTTAAGAATCAAAGAAAGCGAAAATTCAATTGAACAGGAACGACAAAACTCCATACGAAAATATTTGAAAAAACACCATGCAATCTAGATTTTTTTTAAAAGTTGTTTATTATTGTTAATAAAAAACTAATTGAGGTTTATTTAGTTGTTTCAATTGGGTTTGTGCTATCAGAGCCGTATTCAGCCCATGATCCATCATAAACGGCGATGTTGTTTGCACCAGCTCGTTTCAATGCAACATACAAACAAGCGGCTGTAACTCCACTTCCACAAGTTGTTATGATTTGATCATTTTCGAGATTGATTTTAGGGTTTGCAGATTTGAAAATTTCGACAAGTTCTTCTGGTGATTTACATTTAGCTCCACCAGATTCAGCAGTTTTTACTAGTTTTGGAAATGGGACATTTATAGCAAATGGCATATGGCCGCATGTGAGCCCAGGGCGTGGTTCTGGTTCTTTTCCATCGAATCTTGGTCCTGGTCTTGCATCAATAATAGTAGTTTGTGGGTTCTGTGGATTTGCTCTTATGTGTTCGATAGCATCAAGTATTTGACTTTTCGATCTAATAACGTTTGGATTGATTTGTGATTTGTATCCAGTCGATCCACTACCACTCTTTACAAACGGAACGTTTTCAACTGTAGGCATTCCAAGACTCTTCCACTCTTTGAAACCGCCATCCAAAAGTTTTACATTTGAATGACCTAAAGCCTCAAGATGCCAATAAACACGACAAGCACCCTGGAATCCATATGTATCATACACTACAATAGTATCGTCGTTCGAAATTCCATTTTCGTCCATAAATCGATTGAATTCTGCTTCTGTAGGAAGCATGTGTGGAAGATTGCTTGAATGATCTTTTATACTATCAATATCAAAAAATATACTGCCAGGAATACGACTCTGATTGAATTCCTTCAATGTATCACGCTTCATTGTTGGAAGATACCATGAGCAATCAAAAACTTTGGTGTTTTTGAGGTTATCGTGGAGCCATTGTGAAGAACAAATCTTTGCTCCAGATGAAACTATTAAATACAGGTTAATAAGAAATGATTAGTAGGAATAGAGAAATAAAGGTCAGTAAGAATAGAGAAATATAAGATTGTTACTTGAATCTGAATGAACCATTCTGAATTTTGTGAAAGGCTAAAAATTGAATTTTTTAAAATCGAGACTTGGGAAATGAGTGTACTGATATAAGTTACCTTTACACTGATTGATTTTGTAGTCTTGCTGAATACTTTGGAAAACATTGAAATAAAACAAAATGGTACAGAATTTGATAACGTAAGAAAACAATATTGTTTTGTGTTGACACGGGTATATCACATCAACATTTTTGAACTTGTCAACAAGGAAAAACAAGTGGAAAATGATGTTAGCCAATAACAAAACTAATTGATTTGACATATTGGTCTTGAAATGTTTATATCTTGTGGAAAAGCCCATGTTTTATACAAAGCTATTAGAAAGGTACTAAAAGTACAGATAACACTCGATAGTCTGAATTCTTTTTAGTTTGGTTTCCGATGACCCGAACAGCTCAGATTAAAAAGCTGCTCTTCTCCTCTTCTTTTTCCATTTTGCTACTTTTCCCTCCTTTACTTTTTACAATTCCTATTGTATTCATAGAATATTGAACCACCCTTAACTCCTTCAACTACGTCTCTATTTAACACACCACGTCCAGTTTTTTTTGGACGTTTTTCAGTACTTTAAATTTTTTATAGAGTTCATTTATATTAATACTTTGATGGTAACTGTGGAACAGTTATAAGAAATCTAGATAAAAACAAGGAAAATGAGAAAACTCAATTTCAGCGTCTTGATGAAATTTTCGTTGAAATAACAAGGTTTTATATGATTTTATTTAAAAATAGACCAATTCTACGAATGTGTCGGATTGAAAAAGGGTTTTTTAACCCAAACAGAAATTGCATTTTTTTTGTTCAGATTATCAAATGAAACCTGTAGTTGTTTTTGTGTTTGGTATGTCATCTTTTAATTCTATAATATCTTTAAGTAGTGATTTATTCTTCAACTCTTTCATTATCGAAATATATGATGAAACGAGTTTCTTATGTTTCTAGTTCAAAATTATTAGTTCTATTTTACAATGCCAGCAAAAATTCAATATATTCAAGTTTTTCTTTGCTCACGTTTTGTGTTGTAAATGGTATGATGTATAAGATAATAAATCTCATTAACACAAAAACAGATTAAAAACACTTTCAAGTTACTATACTAATACTGAATGAAGAACATATGACTCGAGTTCCTTACTATTTATATTATATTATTGAAGAAAAAAATTTCCCAAAGTCCAGAATTCGATATAAACTAATTAACAGACAATTTTATCATTGATAAAAGGGCATCAGAATATAGATGCATTTGTTTTAAACAAACACAATAACAAATAACGGGTTTCAACATGTTTTATTAACCTATTGTAACATCCAATAGAATGGATTTGGCACAGAAAACAAAGTAGCGCACAAAATAATATTTAACGCTCTTTGTAAAAGCAGTGGTTTATACCAAGAACAATATATTCCAATGAAGGGGTAAGCTCTTTCGAGTGAAAACCATTACATAAAAATATTATCAAGGCAAATTTCCATTAGAATGATCAAATTAAAAGGAGAAAATTCTTCTTTCCAGAGTATTATAAAATGTTATTACCGATTCAGTAGGGAATTTAATAACGTATATTTTAAACAGTTTATCCCAACATAAATTCTCAATAAGAATAGTTGATTTTGTTTACATGCGAACAATCAAACCAAACCTTTTACACTAAATTGAGATGTTTATTAATATTTTCATTTGTAATGTTTTTAAATGTAGTTATTATATCCAATCAATTGTGGGTTGTACTTTTTGTACAAGATGTTGATGGGTGTATTTGTTCCCTTGTGTCCGAAAGAGTTGTGTATTATCCAAACAGTACCTTTATCTAAACTATTAAAATAAAGGTCAGATATTAATATCCCATATTTCTAAATATAAATCGTTCAACTTTTACAAAACAAAAAACTTCTATTTTGGGATTTTTATGCTTTTTACAATGTGTTGGATATTCTGATGGTATTTAGTTTCCGTTCAATTTTGGGGAGAATTTGTTGTACTGGCTTGAGTTCTATATCACGTTTTTTGATTTTCTGTGTCGCTTTTAATATCCAAATTTTTTTAAAAAAGGTTACAAAACAGTCAAGTTTCTTTTAATTTCCCAATTTGTTTGGTTTTTATCCAAGAAAACATGTTATTATTAAAAAAAGAAACCCACACAAAAGTAAAGACTTTTATTAGCCAACTTGAAGTCAAAGTGAAGATCTCGTTCTGGGTAAATATTGGGAATTAGTAAAGCCAAATTAAAAATAACAGGAGTTTTGTTCTGTACCAAAAACCAGTATCTAAACATCAGTTTAATTTTGTAAACTCTTATTACCCAATTTTTGAGAAATTTCTTTCAAAAACTCCAGTTTTATTTTCGACTTGTTGGGGAAAACTATTGTTGAAAAATTCGTCAAAAAGGAAGGTTTCCAATCTCTTTGTTTCTTATAAACAACCATCTTTCCTTTTTTCCTTTTAAACCCTCACATTATTTTATTTAAATGTACTCTGAAAAAACCCCAAAGAAAGTAAAGATTGGCAAGTTCATCTATTTAATGTCTATGATATATCCAAAGTTAAAATATCTTTATATTATATAGATGATGTGGATAGCCTAGAGTCTATAACTGACGAAAACCTAAATATAATGGTAGTAAAGTTGCCAATAGTCTTTCCACAAGCTATGATACCTGCCAGACTACCAGAACTATACTACAAAATAAAAAACAGACTATACCCGGACTATTTCTATTATGCCATTGTCGCCCTAGGAAGTGCAGCGAGTAAAAGAATAAGAACTCCAGAGGAAAAAAAACAAGAGCTTACGTATATTCAAAAATCTAGTAATTTATTAAAGTTGAAAACTGATATCACAAACCCATACTATTTGTGGGCCTGTACCATTATTCTGTATTATTTTTCCATTATAGTTAATACTTCTATATACGAAACTGCCTTAAGTGAGTTTTAATTGTTGTAAACATATCTAACTAATTTTATTCTTCTATTTTTCTGGTCTAAACTCATCTATAGTCTTAGCATCTCTGTAAGTTTTTATCTTCATTTTGATATGTTTATACAATATTTCTATCTCTAGGTCTGTTAGAATATCCAAAATATACCAAATTGACTTGTCAAAAATAACGAGAAAAAAACATTCAGAGGATCAACTTGAGTTAAGAAGAAGAGTATTTTGGATCTTTTATGGGTTTGATAGAGGTAGAATGTCATTTAACGGTTCATTACCTACTGTTCAAGATAGAGATATTGTAGTAAATCTTCCAGAAAATGACTTTTGGTGGAGATATGGTGGCGAATGCAAAGTACAACATCCTGAGATTATATTTTGGAATCATATTGCGAACAGCGAAAATAGTAAACGATTTAGCAAAGAGGATACTAAGAATTATGTAAAAATAAGAACACTTTCAGGGAAGGTCAGTGATTTTGCTAGAAGAAGATGGATTAAAAAAGTATACAATCCAGATGATGACAATTGCCAGCTGGTATTATTGATTGATAAACTAAACAAGTTTGAAGAAGCTGTAGTCAAAAACCCACCAATTGATCTTGATTTAATCAAGGAGGCATATCCAAAGTATAAAGATACCATCAGATTCACTGTAGATATAGAACATATTCTTTATAAGAATAATTTTACTCAATTTCATTTTTTTATGAAAAGTGTTCTGTATCAAACTGAAATGGTTAGAATTGAGGGAATACATATGCATCCGGGAAGAATAGTTTCGGCAAAGAATATCCTAGTAGAGACAGCCAAAAAACAAATAGATTTGGTCTATGAATTAGGTAAAGTTTTACCTATTGAATACTGGGAAAAAACAATAGTTTCAACAGGACTCATGAGTGGAATAACAAGCTTGAATTATATAAACATTTCCCCACCAAATGATAGCATGAATGCCTCAATAAAGATAGAATATTTGAAAGAAATTTACCATGAGATGGAAAACTATTCAGAAATCCCAATTATATTTTTAATGTACTTGGATCGTTTATCAAAGTTCATCAACAAAACTCACAAAGAAAATGAAAAATACAATTATTTATTTGGCAAAATGAAAGAATATTCTATTGACGAGTCAGACGTGCATCCATGGGTGGTTCCTAAATATGGATCACTTTTTTTTATAATCTGCTGCTTTGAGGGATCATTTTCCACTACGAAACTAACTGATTACTTGTATATTAAAGACACTTTCTCTACATTTGTAAATCAACTTCATGAAGCTAAAAGTAGTGGTGATACCAATATAGAACCAATTAAAAATTTAAATACTTTGGCTGGAAAAAATGAAGTATTCCCTGGAACGCCTGGTTCATCTAGAAGCAAGAGTGGTGAATTGTCTTATAAATCCAACTATGATCAATACGTTAAATATAGAAAGCTTTTCAAAGAGTCAAACCCAAACAGCACTGTAGGCTACTATTTTCAACACGTCGTTGATGTTTTGTCTGATGGAATTATTCAAGATATTATCAGTAATCCATTGAACAATCAAATTAACATTGAACCTCAATTTATCTTTCCTATGGTTAGTCATAATAATTTACATGGCAAAAAAGGCGGTAAAAAGAATGAAAATAGTTGCGGGTATGAGGTACCAGAGTTTGTTTCAAACTTTTGGAGTGAATTTACTACAATTAGTAAAGATAGTAACTGAATTTCTAATGTAGAAAATCTTAAGAGTAAATCTTTTTCATAATGACAGTTCAATCTGAACTTTCTCCTTTCATAATATTTGCCATTTGGATTATTCCGATTCATTGAAAGGTTGAATAAATCAGAAAATATAAGTTTTAATGAACTACAACTAGAATGAATATCTGTTTTGTCTTTCGAGATAATTTTGTATTTTCTCAAAAAATAAGACCAGAATAGTTGGCATTGGACCAGTCGCGCCTACAAATTTCAGTTGAAAATTATTACATAATATAAAAGATTTTACATATTTTTTCGAAATTTAGTATTATGTAAGAAATAATACAGGATAAAAAACAGCTGAACTAAGCGTAGCTCAACTGCCAGGCTTTCATTATCTTGCATATTTTATAGCCCAAATCACCGCTTTTTAGATGTTTTGAACAAAAATATTCTTCTCAACCAATAAGACGGCTACAAAAAAGAAATAAACAAACATACGATTCCAGAATCAGTAAAAATAAAAAAATCAGGAAAAAGAAACGTTCTAACAGCCAATCATTACATCTTTCAAATTGATTATAACAATCAAAATTTTTCTGCTATTGTTGGAATAATCTCTCTTTTCTTCTGCGTCTTCTAAGCTGTCAAGCTCTCCTCAATTATGACAGCACATTATATTTTGCTTCCACTAATAATAACCGTTCTGGTATTTTTAGTAGCAGTAATCTTGGGGGTTTCCCTCCGCAAGCCAACTGCTCTACAAGACGAAGAACGTGCACTTTTAACTAGCGACCAACCAACTGTGATAACACCCCCCCCTACTCTACCCACCATAAATCCAAAAACTCCCAGTGAAAATGGCTGTTCCTCTGAAAGCCAAAACTCAACTGCAGCTTCATTAAATGAAGGTATCCTCATTTCTTCACTTCCTTTAACTTTTCATTTACATCCTCCCTAATTTCAAATATTTTTAGATTTAAACGACTCCACACCCAACTCAATTAAAATAAACCTCGACTCTTCTCAAGAAAATCCAATTCAAAATGATATTCCCACCACAGAAGATCAAAAGCCCAGCCCCATCGTTAATCCACATCAAGAGCAATCTTCAACAGGTATACAGCTTCTAAAAGTTTCTAAATCACCACTGAAGAAACACATTAATTTATATCTGTGTGATAATAACTAATACCCTTTAAAATTTTTATTAATTTATAGGTTTTAATGCTCTTGATCTTCCTGTAGAGCCTATCTCCGAAGTTTTACGTCCATCTGACACACTTGATTCAAATTCAATGACAAAAGCTGATGTCGCAAAAGATAATTGTGAAATTACCAATACATTTTCAAAAGATGAAGGTATCAAAGACAGTTCCGAAAATACCGAAAACCCCAGTTCAACTGGTTTGCGAAATACCGTGCCCAAGTTTAAACCAAGGAAATATAAATCAAATGCTACAATTGAAACCATATCTGAATCTCCTGCAAAGGTATTTATTGACCACATTAAAGTTTCCAGCACAGCAAATCCTTTGGTACCAGTAGACTTGGCTGAAAACTTAAAAATATCATTTAATTTTACAAAACATACAGACCC
>MBFT01000343.1:26145-41858 GCA_003086725.1 Furculomyces boomerangus | reverse complement strand
CAAAAAAAAAAAATTGGCCAAAAAACAAAAGCTTCAACTATTATTAATACGAAATTAATATTGTTGAAACCCCCTCTTGCTCCATTAGTTAGTATCCACAATATAAGGTAAATACTAAAAATCTATAAAACTATATACCTTTGGTCAGGACGCAAATCCCATCAGCTCACCCAATGCTCGAAAATTATAAAACAAGAAAACAGCTTTTTGAATCATTAAAACAAGAAATATCAAGACATGAAATTCGAGATTCACCAACCAACTCAATATTAAACTGACATGGATACATTATTTTTGTCTATGAGTGATTAAAAGATATAAAGATTCTAAGAGATAAACTCGACAATTGTATTTGCACTCAACTTCAAGATAATTATTTATTTAAATTTTCTCGTGTGTATTGTGCAGCTGTGGTCCTACACCCCACAATAATGTTTAACGAGGCTATGTTTTTTCCTTTACATTTTTACATTTACTTTTAAAACCAAAACACATCCTAACCCTGATTGTTTACTATAGATTGGAAATAAAAAATGGGTCGCGTCATCCGTTCACAAAGAAAAGGTGCTGGAAGTATCTTCAAATCTCACACTTCAAAGCGTGAAGGTTCTGCTAAGTATAGATCCTTGGATTTTGCTGAAAGAAGTGGATATATCAGAGGTGTAGTTAAGGATATTCTTCACGATTCTGGACGTGGTGCCCCACTTGCCAAAGTCCAATTCCGTGACCCATACAAGTATGTTCTATTTACTGTCATCCATTATATTATGCTTTGAACTGATTTTGAAATCTCGATTCTCTTTTTACATGTTTTAACGCTTTGTTTGGCAATACTATTAGATACAAGACCAGAACACAATTGTTTATTGCTCCAGAGGGTATGCACACCGGTCAATTTATTTTCTGTGGAAAGAAAGCTTCCCTTGTTATAGGTAACGTTTTGCCAATTGGTTCACTCCCAGAAGGTACCGTTGTCTGCAACATAGAAGAAAAACCAGGAGATCGTGGATCCTTGGCTCGTACTTCTGGAAACTATGCTACCATCATCGGTCACAGCCATGATGAAGGCAAAACCAGAATCAAGCTTCCTTCTGGAAACAAGAAGGTTGTATTTAGCTCATGCAGAGCAACCATTGGTATTGTTGCTGGTGGTGGTCGTATTGACAAACCTCTTCTTAAAGCCGGTCGTGCCTTCCACAAATACCGCGTTAAGCGCAACTCATGGCCTAAGACTCGTGGTGTTGCTATGAATCCAGTAGACCATCCACACGGTGGTGGTAATCATCAACACATTGGTCACGCTTCAACTGTTGCCCGTGATTCATCCAAGGGTCAAAAGGTTGGTCTTATTGCTGCTCGTCGTACTGGTCTCCTACGTGGTACTAAGAAGGTATCCGATTAATAGTCTAAATTGGTCCTTTTCTTAAATAAAACTATACAATATTTTTATTTTTCAGAAACAATCAACCTTTATTAAAAATTTGATCACATCTATTAAATGAGCGCTAGTGCCAAAAAGCTTTGTATTCTCTTTTCAATAAAAACATATCAAGCAACAACAAAGTTTCTAACTTTAGTTATTCTAATGTGCACTCTAGCTCTGATAAGAATTAGATTACCACCAAGCTTCTAACTCGATACCAAATTGGTATGGAGGCCTAAAATATAGAAGGGGAGTAGGATAGTTGTTTCGAGATATATTTCGTTTAGACCTCTTGCTTTTTCAATAAACTACTTTATAAAAAAATAAAAAAGGTCTATTCAAATTTATAACTCATCATTAGCAATTTTATCCCACAGTGGAGAAAAAATGTTTTCAAAGAGACTTGGGAAATTCGAGTTTATACTTTCTATTAGCATTTCAAATAAAACCGAATTACCCTTCTTTGCTAAATGCAACCCATCGGTTAAATAGCCACTGTATCCGTACCATTTTGAAACTTGTTCTATTTTTCCTTCTTCTTCAAGCTTTTTTATATATTCATCTCTTTCAGCTTTAACTAAACCTTCAATTCTTTCATAAATATCGACTACTGGCAACCCATATTTGTTTCCAACTTCTTTTACTACATCAGCATATTTTTTTGTAATTTCATTGAATCTGTCAGTCTCCAGTCCTAATGTTTTCAAAAATTTTTCCCAATCTGGATCACAGAGTGGTGGTGGTGTTATCAAAATAATTTTTGTTTGATTTGAAGTTTGTGCAATTTCAATGATTTCAGAAAGGTTTTTAGAAAACTCATCAAGACTAATGTGTTGTGACCTGTTCTCTATAGCAGCATCGTTTCCACCAAAAAATATAACAAGGAGCTCTGCATTGCAGTTGTCAGTTTCGGTAGAGTTTCTGATAGCATCGATAATTCTTTTATCTTTGGCATCAGCAGACTCGTAGAATTTTGAATTGAATTCTTGTTTCTTTTGATCACTTAATGGAAATATATTCGCAAATGCATATTTTCCCCACCTGGTGTTGTATCCACTTAGTCCACGGTTTATTACGTCCGCTTTTCGAGCATAAACATCAGAAAGTTTTGAAACCCAACCCAATTCTGCAGCATTATATCCAAACTGTGTAAGTGAATCACCAAACAAATATATTGAACCTCTTCTAGTAGAGTTTTTAGATTCCATGTGTGATTCTGAGAAACGTACAAGAATTAAATATTAAAAAACTTGAAAAGTTAGAGAGAAACACCTTTTAATTGCTGAAAGATTAGAAATACCTTTATTCAAGATAATATTTTGTAGAAAAAATTGTCCAATGGCTGTTATTGATTTTTTTTTTTTTGTGAGTCATTATTTTATATTGGACAAAATAAACATTCCATGAATTTTTATAGGTCAAAAAACGCATGAAAAAGCAACCAATTGAAGAGTTTTAAACAGGTTACATTTTGGGAGATTATTGAACAGCTTTCTTTGTAAAACTTTGAATTTATGTAATTATTTACTGCCAAAAAATTATAGCACCTTAGAAATAAGTTAAAAAAACCCCATAAAGCAATATCATCGATCACCAATTTGGTAACTGATTTGATTCTAAAAAGAAAAGCTATTGAGGTTTCTTTTGAGGTTTATAAATATGAATTAAAGCTCATTTCAATAAAATCAATTAAGGTTTTAATTAGAACAAGCATTCAGTGTAGCATTGTATTCATAGTAAAAAGTAAGCTATGAAGAACGGTTGGCAAAAAGAAGTATAATTGGTGTTTTCAGTTTATGAAAGAAAAGCAAAGAGTTTGCTATGCTATAAGTATTATTTAGATCAAGAAATAACTACTTTAACTTGTAGCAATATACACCAGATTAACTTGGATTGTTTGTAATACAAAACAATACTCAGAAGAAAGTGGCCAAATATACATGATATTCTCAAGCATTTGTATCATACCCATGTCAAAGATACATCAATTCAAAGGAAATTTACAAAAATCTTGTATGTTTTGTTTGATTCCCAAATTCTTAGTGAGTTTGGTTCGATGAAGATGTGATTTATTTGGTATCAAATTTTATTCAAAAAACTTTACAACATGTCCTAGAGCCAAGCTTGCCAACCAGAAAACATTTTGGATAGATTGTTAGAGTCTGTGGCATCTTGAATAAGCTCGTTTACTTGACATTCAACAGATATTTCTGTGTTCAATCTCTTAACAACGGCTAGAATCGCTCTTTCTGCTTCCTTGTTGATCTGATCAAAGTCATCCTCTTCTTCATTTTGATTGCCATCTACAGCTCTTCCTCCAGGAACAGCAGCTGATGATTTTCCTTTATATAAATATGAAAATGGGTTTAGGTTTGTTGGTAAACCTGGTTTCCCTTTTGTTGTATTTACACTGTCTCTATGAAGTTGATTATTAGTAACCTGTTTGCGTCTTAGCGAGGTGCTGGACCATTGATATAAGGGATCATGTTTTAACACCGATAAAACCGTTTTTATAAGTGCATCTGATTTGCGTAATACTTCTAAAGAATTGACACAACTATTGAAAAACATGTTTTTGTTTTCAAAGTTATTGTTTAGTAAACCCATTCCGTCTAAAACATTCTGTGTCAATCTGAATGGAACTAGTTCTGGAACTGGAAGAAGATTTCCCATATTGAATGCTATACCCAAGTCAATATGAACAATTTCACAGCTGGTTTTAGATATCAACAAATTTTGAGAATGACGATCTCCAATTCCTAAAAGCCAACAAACTATTGATGCGGCTGCAACAGATTTTGTATATCGCCTCTGGTTATAAAAATAAACAGAAATGTTGCTGCTTGTTAAATAAAAGAATTGACGAAAAATTGGTGGAAGTCTACTCTTGATACTCTCAAATACTTTTAGTTTTGATTCTGGTGTTGACATTCTACTATTTTGTTCATTCATCATTTCACGACGCAAAACTGTTAAATTGTCGATAAGTGGCATCGTTTTATATGCCTCACTCAACCATGACCCCAAAGGTATTGTATCGTCAACCCATTGCAAAACACCACTTCTTTTTGACAATGGAACCACGTTGTAGGTAACTAATCGAAGATCCTTTGTAGAAGTATCTGTTGTTGAGTTAAAACATGTGTTTACAACATTGAATATCTGTTCAATTATGGCATCTTGACGCAAATCATCTTTACCCTTTATCAATTGTTGATACTTTTTTCCATCAGAGCCAATAACTTTGATGATCTTTGGTAAGTTTATCCCTCCAGCAAGTTTGTAAGTATACTTTAGATTGGCCAGGTATACAATCCCAGAACTATCTGTAAATTTATCTCTAGTTCCAATAGAATCTAAACTAAAATTATAGTCGTTGTAATTTCCAGATGGATCAACTAGATTAGTAGCTGTCAACACAGGAACTCCGGGAAATTCTGATATCTTTGACAAAAGCCATGTTTTATTGAAACTGATATCTTTTTTCCCCGATACTGCTGCATTATCCTTCTTTATACTGTCTGGCACTGGAGCATTAGCTATTTGAATGTAAGCCAAACAAATTTGCTCAAAAGAATTCGTTATTGTCTCCAACTTTGGTTTTGCTGTTGACACTCTATAAATAATTTGGCTTGCAATTTTAACCCGCGATTCGTCACCCTTATTATTAGAGGAGTCCAATTTAGACATATTCTTTTCACCTACTTCTACATCAGAATCTAGATGAGTTTGAAGAGTCCCATCATTATTATTCGCATTTTTCAAGGCAAACAGTGTAGGTAAAACGTGATATGGATGTTTACATGCCATTCTCAAAATAACACTTCGTAAAAGTGTTTGGAACAAATTTGTTTCACTCTGAGTTCCATTGCTACTCAATCTTGCACAAAGTTGATGTGCTAGTGGAATCCACTTATAACTGCTGATTTTGGAAATACCCACCTTTTTTAGAGTCAACATTGCCTTGTTATTATTAGAGTTTGACAACCAAAGAGATACTATGGCCATCACAGCAAAAGTATCATTGTTGTTACCAACAACGAGACAACGAGCGTAGTACCATATTGCAGTAGATAAAAAGTAATCTATCTCCGTTTGAAGTTGTTCAGCTTCAGCTTCATCTTGTTTTACTTGGATTTCAAATCGGTTTATTTGAGCCTGAATCTGCTTAATTAACGTCGATTTCCCTTTAGAGCTATTCAAACTACTTCCATACTCTGATACTCCTAATTGGATATTTGAAAGTTGTTCTTTCCACATTTCCAAATCCATTCTTTTGTGTTTCCTAACTGAAGCTAACTCTTTTGAGGGTGTGTTATTGTTTGTTAAATGCTGAAACTGAATGTCAGCAAACTTTGCCAATGAGAAGAGAGTGCTTTCAGCTGTTTTTGCCAATGACTGGGTTTGATCAAGCAACTCTATGGATTTGATATAGCAGTTGTTAATAATTGCACGAGGCCTCATCGTCCTTAAAAATCCAGACCATTCACCCTATTGAATAGAAATAATAAACCATTAAGATTATAAACCCCAATTTTCATTACGAGTTTTATAAGATATAATAAAAAAAGTCGTTACCATTTGCAGGAATAGTTTTGCTTGAATTATAGCTAGATCCTCGTAATATTTTTCAGATTTCTGTGCTAAAATCTCACCAATTATTTTGTTTTTTGATTCAGAACTTTTGATTTTTGGAGGTTTTATACTATAATGAGAAAAACCATTAAAAAACAAATCACTGTGATTTTCACTATTTCTAGTATCCATTTTAGCAAGTTTTGTTGATCTGGCAAATTCCGTGATTATATTCAAAGCCATATTCTTGTGACCAGATTCCCATACAGTTTTTGCATCTTCAATCTTGACTAGTACTTGATCACTGCGTGAAAAAACCCCAAATTTATTCAATATTTGATAATATCTTGATGTAGCAGTAAATGCCGTCGCAAAATTTTTTGCTGACCTAGCACTTGAACATATTAGAACATTCGAGTTTTTGTACTCCAATAACAGTAAACTGGTAAAATCTGCAATTCCATATTGTTTCTTGTTTATCGTAAATTCAATACCGTTTTTTGTTGTTTCTTCAACATAGTTGTCAGATAGCAAGTCAAAAAACATCATTACCAAGGATTCCCATAAAACACTGCTCGCAGAAAGTGCAGGTTCCAACTCCAAAAAACTTTTATATCCAGAAAGAACCTGGAGTTCACTATTGATTTCTATCAATTCTTCTAAAAGTAAAGCTGCAAAATCAAAATCTTTCGAACTTTTGTTCTTGAAAATCTTGTTCATTAATTGTAAAGACAAGCAGGTTCCAGAATACTGAGAAGAATTTCTTGCTGAAAGTTCGTACATTCTATTTTCACATTCAAAAAGAGAAGGTAGTTCCGTATTTTCAACAAAGCAAAGATCAATGTTATATATACTATCCCATTCACGAGCAAGTTTACAAAACTGAACCTCATTTTTCTTTCCCCTGCTCCAAAAACACAAAGAATTATAAAAAACGCTTTCATTTCCAAACATCTTTTTAGTATCAGTTTCCTCAAATTCTATAAGGCTATTATTATTGATGGGTTCTATCCCGTTTGAGGAAAACTCTGAAAAATCAATTTGTGGAAGAGACCATTGTTGTAATCTCCATGCAGCTCCAAAAAGTGCATCTGAACTAGAAACACCTTGTGCACTAATATTGCTGGTATTATTGGTTGATAAAGATACACCATACAAACCCATCTTAAGCAAAGTTTCTGAATGTGGGGTTATGGCAGTTGATTGTAAAAAGCTATAATTTGCAAAATTTTCCTTATAGTTTGGTTGATTTCCAAAAGCTAGCTGGTTGTTTAAAACAGAACTATTGTTCAAGGATTCATTTAAAGCTAGGACACTTGCGTGATCCATTTGGATGCTAAGTTGGTTTGAAATGTTAGAAATAGAATCAGAAACCATCAGTGTTAACAAAGAATCATTATTTCCAATAGAAGAGTAACTCTTTTTCAAACATTCAATATCTAGATGTGAAAGTTCTGAAATATCGTATGGACGAATATTAATATCTATAGAACCACTCTTTCCAGAATCTTTTAGAATTCTTCCCAATTGTATATCTTTTCCATACACATCAAAAGTAATACTACTCTTTTTGGCTGTAGCTTTGAGTTTATTATTACTATATTTTGAAATTCGTGTACTTTTTCTGGTTTTTGGTGTTCCCACATCTGAATTTGAAAAGTCAAATGATAAACATGAGTCATAAAGAGATGTTTGAGTTTCAACATCAGTCGATTTTAATGAATCTGCTGGATATTTGTTTTTTGGAAGCCAATAAAGAAGTTCGTAAAAAAAGGGAACCAGTTCATTAAGTCCTACAGCACTGGATACAACTGCTATTTTTCTGTAATCAAGTTTAAAAGTATCAACAAACTTTCCAATATCCATAAAATCCGAACAAAAGTTTCTGGTTTGTACCAAAGCTTGTATAAACAAACGTACAGATTTTATAAGTTCGATTCGGGCTCTCTTATTTATTATGTCCTGGCTGTTATCCTTAATTACAACACTGTTAACAATGAACCGCATGATATTCTCGCTTATAGATATTTTATCTGCACTAGGGTTATTAAAAATCGAAATGAGAATTTCTGCCAGAAATACAGTGCTTGCAACAGTTGAAACCAGAATGAGTTTTTTCAAGTGTTTATAGTTTTCCGATACGCTTTTAGAAGAGTTAATTAAACTTAAGCATACCAGAGATGTAGCTGAAACTCTTGAACTGGGATCTGAAATTATTTTAAAAATCTTCTTCGCAAGGTTTTTGTTCTGATTAAATGTCAACAAACCGTCTTCCAAAAACAAAAATAATGTTTTGTTGTCTTGAGGCTTTGGTTCGACAGCCAAGCTTGAGTATGAATTCCACTTTGCTATCAAACAGGAATCGTAAATCAAAGAAGAGTTTTTGGTTTTGGGTTGTAGAGTATCTGATAATTTCAAGGCAATAGATTTGATAAATTCAGATGCATAGAAAGATTCCAAAAAATCTTCAGAAATAAGTAACTCGAGTATTATTGGAACGAGCTCTTCACTTTCAAAGAAAATTGAATATTGAGGTGGAAGATAACAGAAATTGGGAATTTTCTGGTATATTTGCTCCACTAGATAAATACATTGCCTTGAAGTATTCACAATGTGAATGCTTTGTATTTTTTCATTACTTAAAAGACTAGTAGAGTTTTTTAAGCTTCCAATACAGTTCAAAGTTTCTGGAACTGAGTTTACCAAAAAGTAAAGATTGTTGTACGCCTTTTGGAGGAGTGTAGGATTTGTCAATTTTTCTCTATTGGAAGCTTCTGCATATATGATCGTAGAATTTAACGAGTCCAAATAGTGGTATATGTAGTTTACCGAAAAATTTAAAAAATAAGGATATTTCACATCTAGCACATTCAAAAGAGCTTCAACAACACCTGAATGAGTATCTTTTGTCGAATCACGAACATGTTCAGTATCTAATGTTGAAGTATCGGGTTGGTCAAAACTATTATAATTTTCCAAAATTGATGATTCTATAAGTTCTGGAGTTGGAGGAAAATTGGTTTTTGTTATTCCTAGTGTTTCTGAATTTAAAAAATTCTCTCGGATATCTTTTAGAGCAGAAAACATCCATATTGGTAGATTGGTGCCTTTTTCAATAGCTACAAGAATAGGTTCAACAGCACTCATCCAAATTTTATATGGCACCTCTGAACATAACTTTAGGTATTGTATTTGACAAGAATCAGGTTTAGTACAGGAGTGATTATGTTTAACTATTTCATCTTTTCTTTGAGATTCAGTTTGAATACCACCATCTGCATTAGAAATGGTTGAGTTTCTAGGAAGGCTAGAGGCACAGATAATAGCCAATCTTTTTATTATAGAAAAGCACGTTTTGACTCCAACTTCATTTTCCTGTAAAATTGCTTGCATCATCAATTTCGATGCAATAAATCCAGAGTATAGTAAAAGCCCAGGATCAATCATTTCAGGGATTGTGATTAAAAACACAATGTTAAACATTGTATAGATCTTTTCGGTTGTCAAACAAGAAAATTCATGAAAGTAAGGAATAGACATGTGTATTCTTTGTAGGAATGACAAGCTGTTTGCTTTAATAAAGTTCTCAAACTTTTTGTCTTTCTTATTACCAGAACCATTTTCAACAAACAAAACAAACTTCTTTAAAGCTTGAAAAAATACCGATTGTTGCTCAATACTTATATCGAAACCATCGTTGTTTGTATGGTCAAGCGTTAGAGTTGATAGACTCTGAGTAAAGATGGATAAATTTTCATAAATTTTCTCTACAAGGTTAGTAGGTATCCTCAGATTTTGAATAATGTTAAAAAAAATATATTCCGAGTTATTTGTTAAAGTGGTATCAATACTCTCTGATGGTACCATCAATCCTGAATTATGTTGAATAGACTGGTTATTCATAGTTGTGCTTTCGAATCCCAAGACTCCACAAGTTGCCATTATTTTATATTTACTAAGTAAACTTTCTTCAAAAGTTTCTTGTTCATTTTGGTATACATCTGACACTACTTTTGCTGCTAACTGTGCTTTCTCTTCAAATCCATAAAACAAAAGATATGAAGTTAAAAGATAAGATAATTTTGTTATTGACTTATTGTTATATCCTGTAATCCATCCAATCTCATCTTTTGTCTCTATTATATTGTTTGCTTGTTCAATCGTATGGTTCTGCTTATCTATTTCATTGGTTTGATTTAATGAAGTTTTTACCAGGGTTTTTTGTGAGAAATAGCATAACATATCAACAATACTCATAAATTGAGACACTGAATTTCCTAGACTGTACAAGTTTCTCAATTGGTTCTCTAAATATGATTCAATCATTTCAATTCCAAAGTTTGCTCCTTTTATCTGGAAAGTGAAAGTTAAACACTCGAATACCATACTTTGAATTACTGAACTCTGATCTTTCGGAATTGTACCAATATCACCAAAATCTTGGTTTTCTACAAAACCAATCACAATCAATAAAAAAACTAGACTAGGAGTTTTCAAGTTCGTGTTACTTAAATGAAGTCCGATTGTGTAAACACAACCATATAACAGTTTAGCTATAGATTCATGATTTTCAAAGCCATCAATTTCAGAAAGTTCTTTAATAACCCAGTCAATGTATGTGTAATAGTAAACGTTATTTTTGCTGTTGCAAATTGTTTTATAAACAATATTGTTATGATCAATATAGTTTTCAACAAAATCAGTTTTGTTTTTTACTAGAGCTGATTCATATTTGATTCTGTCAATACTTTTGTGAAAGTAAAGTATAGGAAAAGTTAACAGCTCATTATTTGCGATACATGCTTGTATTTTCACAATCTCACTTTTTGATTTAAGGGAAAAGTGAAACAGCAATTCTGTAGGATCTTGTTTGAGGTCAGATAAGCAGCTCAAACCTTCATCAATGACAAAAGGTTTCTTTTCTGATTTAGATATTACAGTAAAGGTTATGTTTATTCTGCCCCATTCTAGCAGCATAGGTATAACACTTCTACTTGTGAAGAACCAATGGACCTTATTATTTTCTAGCTCAGATAGTATAAAAGCAACTATTCTGATAAATCCGTCAATACTATCATCTGTATCTGTGTTTGATGAGTTGTGGAGATATAAATTTTTGAACGAAATCCCATGATAATCATATAAATGTTTTGAATTTGCTATTTCAAGCAAATCTAGTTGTTGAGCAGATGGACTAATAATATAACAAAAAAGTGTCCTCATTAGTTCAAACACAATTGAAAGTATGTTTGGATTGGAACCTAGCTCTCCATCTAACAAAATGTTGGATAACACATCAGATATTTTGAGTAGCAATTCATTTCTTTCAGGTAAAATGGCAGTAGTAGTAAGAGAAGAAAGTCTGAAGAGAAAAGAGAGTTTACAAACGAGACTAGTTTCGAAGTTCAAAATTTCTAGAATGTGGTTTGATATCAACTGCTGTACTGAAGTATTGGATTGGGAGAGGAGAGCTAAAAAATTAAAAGTTCCATAATATCCAAGTGTAGATGTAGATTGAATACATTGGTTGATAGAAATAATGCTAAACTTTTGGAGTTCTGATAATCTTAATCCAATTTCTTGGGAATAATTTCTTGATCCCCCCCAAATAAATTCATTTTGAGATTCTGATTTTGTTTCGCCTTTATAAATACGATTAAGCTTTTCACAAGCGCCTTCAACAAACGACAATGGGTTGTTTGTGATATGTTCCAGCACTAAACCAGATAATGATCTTAGAGTGAATAATATGTTCAAGGAGTGCAGGAAATTGTATGGATGAAAATTCAGAACATCTAGTGTCCATTTCTCGAGTAGAAACTCTTTTATGCTATTGACTTTATTCTTTATCACCACATCGCCATTTCTTTTTGGAATATCAATCCAATACCTATGCTCTACTATTACTGAAATCAAAATAAGAATATTTCCTGATTTTTGATTTGAGTTGGTATTGTGGAGATAGTTTTTAATCAGGTTGTCTAAAAGTTCAAGAGTTTCATTGTCATCCAGATTAATCAACATTTTTTCAAACAAAAGATTTGAAAGCATGTTGTTTTCAGTATCAGGCTTGATCCAGGAATTCAAACTAAAATTCAGTTTCTTTTTGGAATTTCTAAATAGTACTTTTTCCAAATTCTCTAAATATATCTGCATATCATCCACAATTGTTGAGTTTGATATAAAATGGTCAGAAAAGAGTAACGGACTATGACTGCTTCTACTAGCACCTATCATTAATTTGGAAAGAATTCCAATTGAGTCAGTATTTGATTCAGTATTTTTGCTAATTCGAGCTGACGGCCATATTTTTGAATAAAATAAAACCCAAAAACAAGAAAGTTCTATATTATGACATTCCACTTGATTTGAAATCAATTTTGATACAAGAATAGCAGCTTCTTCTCTTTTTGAGGTTGGTTCTTCATGTGAATATTCTTCATTGGAGAGTAAAACTAGTCCTAGGGCAGGAATCAAGTTTGAGATCTGCGGGAGAATATCGTTTTTAGAAGATAAAACTTTCACAAATATTTTCCATCCAATTTCCCATAAACCTTTTGCTGTCATATATCCGCTATTTTCTTTAAAATATGAGGTTTTAGAAAATATGGACTCTAATCCAACAATAAAAAGTACGAGTTCCCATACATTATTCCAATTTCGGTTTTCTAGTATATTTCTTGCTAGGCTCATTATAACCTTATTGATTTCTTCTGATGAGTTTTTAATACTTTCAGATTGAGTTAAAAGTAAACAAGTGATTATTTGAGTGCACTCAATGGACATTTTAGTACCAGATTGAGCACTAGATAAGAAATCGTTCATGAAACATTGTCTATCTACATCTACTACTGTAGAGCCAACCTCAGCATCATCAGAATTATGAATATCTATAACCAAAGCTTCGTTGTTATCAGATTTGTATCTTTTTGCGGACCTCATTATGCTTCTATTGATTCTATCACTTCCAGTGCTATAGCTTTGATTTATAGAATAAATTTTTCTTTTTTTCGTGTTATGTCCATAGACATTTGAAGTGTGTCTGTTTATCTGATCAGATGGCTCAGGATTTAAGGCTGCACCGTCAAGCTTAACGAGTACACATGAGATTAAATCAATATAAATCCAATCGAAATTCGCCCATTTCCAAGCAAACAATTCTGAATCTACACCAAAACTTGAAAATCTGTTTGTGTTTTTTTCCAAGTTACCTACTTCAACATTTTCTCTTCTTATACCTTTTGTAATGCTAAGACTATTGAGCAATGCTGTTCGACAAAATTTCCATACGCTTTTGTAAATTTTGGTTTCGGTGTTATTATTTGCAGAAATTGATGCTTTTTTATTTGTAGTTCGGTTTTTGATTGTAAAAAGATCCAATATAACAATTTCAGCAAGGTACATTTCCAAATCTCTGTTTTCAATGTAAAATTTCTTGTCATCTTTTAAACTTCTACTCAGAACTCCGTATACAGTTTCCAGTATGTAATACAATTCTTTTCCTTGAATAATAGGTTGACCTTTAAGAAGTATTTTTATGGTAAACCACCAAACTCTGAAAAGGTGTGGTTTATTGTTATTTTTTGAGATTTTAGTTGCCACATGTATTGTACTATGTAGGATTTTAGTTGCTAGCTTCTGACAAAGAGAAGATTGAATAAAAATATAGTCAAGGCTGGATGATTGGATCAACTTTTCCATTATTAGGAGCAGATAGTAATCCAAAAGATCGATATTATGGCTATTACCCAGCAAAGCTGTTTTATTTATTGTAGTTAGTACAAAATCCAAGACTGTTTTTTCGGTAGTTCCTAGCCTCATTTCGATTCCAGAATATACGAGATGTGTTAAAATACATGCAAAATCTACAGCAGACTGTGTTGTAGAATGGTCCAATTGTTTATTTACATTTAAATTTAGCTTGTTGATTTGGAACATGGATACATAAACCGATTCTTTCCATAAATTGCTTTTTGATATTTCATACAATGCGCTTTTTTTCTCACAACATTTCTTTAGTAGTTTACTAAATACATCGCTTTTAATTGATTCCAGATCACTATCGGTAGAATTCGAAAGGTTATTAGCATTAATGAATTGTCCAAAGCTATCAAATGGTTTTTTCGTCTCGGATTTTAGTTTTTGTGATTTTTTGTTGACATTCGAGTTTAGTTCAGACCAAAATATCATTTTTTGATCAGGAACAAAATTTTCATGTAGTGATGAAATAATACAGTGTTTACCCTTCATATATTTAATTATTTGACTAAATATGTACCTTGTAGAACTCTGCTTTTGATAATTGATAGTAACATTCAAACAGGTTCTACTGCTATCTATAATTTTTTTTAGTCTGGTGAAGGCTCTTTGTTTTGCCATTTGTGATTTATTTGACACCTTTTTGGGTTTTTTATCGCTATTATTGATGGAACTATCAAGGTAGTTTTTTTCGTAGCTGTCGAGTTCAAGTATCAAAAGATTTAATACTGTTTTTCCTATATTATCCCATGGTATATTGCGATCCTTTGAATCTATAATAGTATGGTTATCATTTTGTGTATCTTGTGGGAAATCATCTGAAGGTGGATCTTCATCAAAAAAGTTAGATTCAAGAACGACTCCTTTTTTACTTTTGCTTGTTTTGTTTAGTAGTTCTGATATTTCGAATGTATCTTCCAAAATCAAAGAATCTTGTTTGAATGATTCTTCAAATTGGTTTCTCTCCCATTCATTTTCTGCTTTTAATATTTTGCTTAGAGATATTATTCCATTTAACCTATCAACAGAGCTTGTAGAGCTTATTTGTCTCAAGAATGTGAGATAAATGTTATCCATGATATATAATTGGTGTTTTGATTAGTTTAAATTTTATCTCTTTTTGTTTGTAAACAAAATCAATTCTTTCAATTAGAGATATTTTAATGTAAAGGTGGGATTTAGTGTAGGGAATGAAAAATTGTCAACAAAAATGTTAAGCTAGTTTTTGAAAAAATCAAAACAAATCCAACATTCTTATTCGCAAAAAATTAAACTTTGATCACATGTATATCAAGATTCACGCATATACGCCTCTTTTTTTAAAGTTAAATTGACAAAGGTATAAAAACAAAATAATAAGAACTAATATGAACTAATCTGAACTTTTAGTATGCGTCTGGTGCACCAAACTTTCTTCCGTCACTGACAGCATGTATAATACCATTTCCGAGTTTGTGGATTCCCTGAACAACAGATGTACCCTGATTCATGTAACCAAACTTGTGTCCTTTCGTTTTTAATTCTTTCAGAATTTTCTTTGGATAGAAAGGTTCTACTAGGAGTTCTTCTGGCAACAACTGGTGGTGAACTCTGGGAGAGTCAATGGCTTGCTTCAGGGTTAGGTTGAACTCCATGGAGTTGATTAGAGTTTGTGCGGTTGAAGTTAGAATTCTACTTCCACCACTAGCACCTAAAACAAATTCAACTACTCCATTTTTCTCAACAATGACGGCCGATGTTGTTGATAATGGGCGTTTTCCAGGAACAATGTAATTTCTAGGAGATGGATACAAACCAAATGCATTTTTGATCTTTGGTGTGCTGAAATCGTCCATATGATCATTAAAAATAACACCTGTAACTGGATCCATGACTTGAGAACCAAATAGAAGATTAACTGTTGAAGTAAATGAAACAGCCATACCATCCTTATCTAAAACAGATATATGGGTAGTAC
>MBFT01000341.1:75802-85931 GCA_003086725.1 Furculomyces boomerangus | reverse complement strand
ATTCTTTCATTGTTACCAGTGGATATGATGCCAAATCTTCAGTAGTAATCATATTTCTATTTTCCATGACATTTATTCTATCAGGGTTTGCTATTCTGGTTGTTGTTTCTGTTGAATTTCCATAAGCATTTGTCACTTGGACAACATTTATAGTTGATTGGATTACTTTGCTTTGTCGATAGTAGATGAAAAAACGAACAACATAATATAAAACAATAGAGCATGCTAAAACAAAGAAATAAAATAAAAAAGTGTACATATAACTTAATCCACAACTGGAACTTACCAGAGATTCCTATAGCGACTATTAAAATAAAAAAAGTTCATAAAAAATATTTTACCCAGACTGAAACTTGCCAAGAATTCCAACAAAGACTATTAAAAATAAATATTCATTAATTATATTTACCTTTCTAACACAAAATACTTACTACCACTAGCGGAATTAGACACCTGTCTTTTGCTAAATCTATTTAAAGCACCGTCTGGTTGGTTTTTTTGATAAAGATATAACAAGTTTTCTAAACCAAAAGAGTTGTTGAGTTTGTACTCATTTTGGAATACAGGAAAAGAACAAACTAAAGAAAGGATTGATATGAAGTACAAAATTTTCATTATTTCAAGATGTTTGAATGAAAAAGAAAGACATCATAAAATAGTGTCAACAGAGCAGTTTTTATACTTTTTTTTACAACTGATGTTGGTATGTGAATAAAGTGAATGCCAAGGATTATTATCATCTAGCTAGATGATTTGCAGGAAAATAGATTAAAATTTAATATCAGCAATAAAGATATTTAATGAGCGTAAAACTATAAAAACGTGCTAAAACAATTTCCCTTTAAAAATCTATGGAAAAACCTCTGCAGTTTATTAAACGTGTCAAGTTTGAAGGAAAGTCGGAATTAAAAAAGTTCTTTTTTTGTAGCTCAACAGAAAAGGGTATGTTCTTAAATGGAAAAAACTGTATCAAAATTGTTTTTCATTTTTTAAATGAAGCAACCAAAAAGTCAGCCACTCTCAATAGTAAACATATCTTTCAAAAGTATAACTTTGAATCAAATCTACTTTTTATTTCCTTTAGACGTTTTCAAAAGTTTAACATTTGATATCACAACTCAATCCCACACATAGTAAAAAAATGGTATTTAAAAGAACAACAGCCTCCTAATTACGATCAACTTGGTTTTAAATCTAGTTTTTTTTAGTTTGTGAAAACAAAACACTTTTTCGAAATAAATATTATTGAAACCTTTAACTTGTTGGTTTTGTTTGGCTTTGAAAAATATATCAAATTTGATGGAAAATATTCAGATGATAATATTAAAGTGTTTTACTATAAAAAAACATAAAATAGAAAGAAAATAATAATGACTAATGCTAAAAATAATTCAACTTTTGTTAGATATTCTAAAAAGGGATTGTTAGAGTTAATGCTCACAAAGACTGAAATGTCTTTCAAAAGGCCCTTCTTCCTTTATTCCAGTATAAAACTTTCTTTCTTTCATCAACTCTTCTCTATGTTTTTTAGTTTCTTCAAGTGAAGCTGGCCAGTCAAGTGTTTTAGAAATCTCTTCAGTTATTAATCCTGGCAATTCACTCAACTTGTTCTTGTTTTTCATCAATTCTATTTGAAACCAGGAAAGTTGTTGTGGAGGAATATGTGCTGTAGAATAAATTCTTTTGTTTGGATTTATCAAAAAGAAACACAATATCTTCCTATATCCTGGTTTTGTTTTATCTTGGAGCTCAAAATCTTGAACTTGATGTTGATAAATGTTTGGAAAGCTAATCATCCTATTCTTTACAGTTTTTATTTCTCCCAAGTGTTGGTTCATCAGATCATCATCTTCCAGGTTGTAGATTATTTTCACGCTTGTGTTGTAAAGACTATCATATTCAGGTTCGCAGATACTTTGCCTGAAAGCTAGATACGAATCTGTAATATTTTCTTGATCATAGTAATATATTCCCGTAGCAACTATTTCTTCATTTTGCATTCCTTCTACATGCCACACTCCACCTTTATATTTTGGGTTTTCAGGCGTTAAAATTATGTTTGCAAGTTTGACAATTACTTGCAAACGAGAAGATTTTAGATCAGCAGTAATATTGTTTTCAGGGACTTCATCTGGATTGAAACTGTAATCTTTGGGAGGAGTTATTATTCTTTGCTCTTCAAAATTATCACGCAAAGATTGTTCTTTGAAGGTATAATCTTCTTCATTTACTATTGAATATAAAAGATCATAAAAATTAAAAAGTTTGAGAAAGCTTTATCAGAGTTTGTAAACATCAAGAAGTATTTTTGAACAGAATTTTGTATCTAATAAATATCAGCTAAAATGTAAAGTTTACCTCTCTCAAACTCTGTTCCATTTTTTTCAGCTTCTTCTTCTCTAACACGGTTTATATAATCTTCGAAACTTTCATCAAAATACCCTTCTTTGTCTATTCTAAGATAATTCATTCTGTTGTTCTGTATACACGAATCTGTCAGTACACTGTTTAACAAAGGGATAAATTTTTCAAATATCTTTTCTAGAGTTCTATACAGCTTTTCATGAATTTTGGGATGTAGATTGTTGATGTATGATAAAATTTTAACTTTTCCGTTTGCATCTACATCAAATTCTGTTGGAAGCCATTGATATTTTTCTGAGAAATATTCAGCTTGCTTTTTGGGAGAAATAACAAACTCTATTTCACCTTTTCCAATTACTGAATCCCATTTGGGTACCTGAGTAGAAGATACGTTTTTAGTTAGTCCTTTAGTTCTACCAAAGACTACTGCGTATAGAGAAGGGTGTACAAGATCAAGGACTTGATTATCACTCCCAGGATGCCAGTCCTTTTCATGTTCAGGAACATCCTCGAGTTTTGCAACGTTTTGTTTTAACTCATTTAGTAATTCTTCTGGTATACAGTTGTCATCAATATAAGTACAATCTACAGCACCAGGAACAAGACTTCCAGTAAATATATCAGAGTAGTAGAGGGTTTCATCAATAGCATAGTTTATTACTTTTTCTTCAAAATGAGGCTGAAGCTCCTTGATCCATTTTTCACGAATTTCAGAGTTCTTGATTTTTTGATTCCAGTTTGGTTTGTTTTTTATTTCAGTCAGTACTTTGAGGATGTTTTGTTCAAAAACAGTTTTGCAATTGTAGCCTTCACCATAATCTCCATCAGTAAAAGGAGTCGGATATTTGGGAGTTTCCGATAATTTCACTTTTTTCATAACTGCTAAGAGTTGAATTTTGTGAGTTTATATTATGAATCTAAATTTCAGAGGAATCAAGGTTGCCATTTACTTTTTGAAATCCAAGTTGTGGGTTTATTACTGCGTATCTCTCTTTTCACCAATTGGACAAAAAAGAAAAATGTAAACAAATCAACAACTTTTAATTGTTTTTTTTACTTGCTATTGGTTCAGTTTTGGGGTTTCAAGTATTCATATTCGTTCTTTATATCAGAAACTTTAAAAATATATCAGAAATGACATTTGTAGTCAAAAATCAAAAACTCTATTTTGATTTTTTGGCAAGGAACTTAAGTTTTTTCCCAAAAAGTATCCGAGAGATTTCAAATAGTATCAGAAAACCCAAACACTTTATTGTCAACTGTTTTGTTGAAAAGATAATATGAGGTAATATCAGAAATATAGTTTCCATTAAAGGAATGATTGGGAAAAATCGAATTGTATTTAAAGATAAAAGCCATCAGAAATGCTCTGAAAAAACAAAAAGTTTAATAAACTCTCTGTGATCTGCTAGATTTTGAAATGTTTTTAGTTGAAAATGTTTCTTATGAAAAGAGCTAAAGATGTCTATAAAGATACAGAACCGAAAGGAAATATTTTTGAAAAAAGTGAGGGAAATATCACTGATATTTTCAATCATTTGAATCAATCTTGGTAAAAATATGAAAAACTTTTGTGTAAAGTTCAAACTTTTGAAATCACAAAAGTTACTCATTTTGATTAGTGAAAGATATAGGTTTTATGCTATATTTTTTATGCCGCCATTTAACTCTTTGTAGATACGGCTTTGATTCATATTTGTTTCGTAGAATTCAAACGTAAATCAAAGGTCTATTCCAAATATGACTAAAATTTAGCGAAATGTTATGTACCAACTGAATTTAAAGTTCATATATTTTGAAGATACTTTACAACATCCAGATGACCAGACCCACTAGCCATCCCCAAAGCATTGTTATTATTTGCATGAATATCTACTCCATTTTCAACAAGATATTTTACAACACTCAAGTGACCACTAAGACTAGCCCATCCCAGAGCTTCTTCACCTACTCGAATAGCTGCTCCATTCTCTACAAGATATTTAACAACTTTTAAATGTCCACCAATACTAGCAAATCTCAATGCACCATCATCGTCTACATGAATTTCAGCTCCATTCTCAACGAGATATTTAACAACATCCAGATGACCAAACCCACTAGCTGACCTCAAAGCACCATCACTGTCTGCATGAACATTGGCTCCATTTTCAACAAGGTATTTTACAACATCCAAGTGTCCTTCTGAACTAGCCCATCTCAAAGCATCGTCGTCATTTGAATGAATATCAGCATTATTTTCTACAAGATATTTTACAACATCCAGATGACCAAACCCACTAGCCATCTTGAAAGCAATATCACCTATAGCATGAATATCAGCTCCATTTTCAACAAGGTATTTTACAACATCCAAGTGTCCTTCTGAACTAGCCCATCTCAAAGCATTGTCGTCATTTGCATGAATATCAGCATTATTTTCTACAAGATATTTTACAACATCCAGATGACCAAACCCACTAGCTGACCTCAAAGCACCATCTTCACCTGCATGAATTTCAGCTCCATTTTCAACAAGGTATTTTACAACATCCACGTGTCCTTCTGAACTAGCCCATCTCAAAGCATCGTCGTCATTTGCATGAATATCGGCATTATTTTCTACAAGATATTTTACAACATCCAGATGGCCAAACCCACTAGCTGATGCCAAAGAAATTTCGTTGTTCGCATGAACATTTGATCCTTTCTCAACTAAATATTTGACAGATTCTAGATTCCCTTTAGAGCTTAGAATTCCTAAAATAGAAAATCTTCTATCGTAAAAGTCTAATCCCCTTTCAACGAGATAATCCAAAATATCTAAATGTCTATTGTTTTCTAGAAATATCTGATTCCAATGGTTTTCAGCTTCAAAATTAGCTCCATTTTCAAGGAGGTATTTTACAATATGAAAATTTCCATAAAAACAAGCAATTCCCATAGCAAAATTTTCTCTAGCTTGAACATCTGCTCCTTTCTCAACTAGATACTTGACTACATCTAAATATCCACTTTTACTAGCCATCCCTAATGCCCAGTCCTGGTCTGCATGGATATCTGCATTGTTTTCTACAAGATATCTAACAATATAAAGATGCCCATTCTCAGAAGCTTCTTTCAAAGCAATTTCATTGTTTTCATGAATATTTGCTCCATTTTCAACTAAATTCTTTACGATATCTAAATTTCCGTTTGAACTGGCCCATTGAAGAGTGTATTCGTTACTTTGATCGATTCTTGCTTTTTTTTTAACTGGAGAAACATCTGAATTTGAAATATCATTTTGACTATATAGAAAAGATCCCAAATCTGTGCAGTATTTAGTTTCAACTCCTCTCTGAGCAAGGTATTTAACAACACTCGAATGATTATTTTCAAATGCACATTTCAAAGGTTCGCCGCGATTTTCGTCTATATCAGCTCCATTCTCAGCCAAGAATTTTACGAATTTCATATTTCCTCTTTTGCAAAATTCAAGAAAAATAGGACTATTGGTAGAATAATATCTAAATCCATTTGCAAAAAACAGTTTCAACAGTTCTAAGCCATCCCTCTGTTCAAAAATATCACACAAACTTTGTGTATCAAGATGTTCAATCCATACCTGCGGATGCATTAAAACCTCAACATTCGAGTCTTCATAATTCGAGTCTTCATAATTCAACTCTGGTTTAATTTCGTGAGCAGACAAAAGTTCCCTGATGATATCTATCTGTTTACATGATACAGCTAATTTAAAGATTTCATCAAGATTATTATTAATTTTTATTGCGGGAATGTAGTATTTCATTTCTGCTTCAATCTCCAATGATATATTTTCATTGTTTTGGTGGTTTCTTTCTTGAATAGCAAGTAAAAACTCATCCTCTGTAGCTTCGTAAAAAAGGTTTAATAAAAGTTCAGCAACTTTGTTCCATCCTCTTCGAATTGAAATCTTGAATAGGTTTTGCCTTGACTTGGAAGTCGGTTTTACACCATTTTCTAAAAGGTATAGTACCAACTCTTCTTTTCTAAACAGATTGGGATAATAAAAAAAATCATCTTTTACAATTTCGAGAACTTTTTCTTTTCCTAATTTAAAAAGTAAAAATTCGGCACGAATAGAATTCAATGTAGAGATTTCGTGAAAGCTGTGGGATGCTAAACGAATTTCGGGATTTTGTGAAAGAATGAATATTTTTGAAATGATTTCGTAGTTTGATATTTTATCCATTTTGTTTCTAAAAAAAAAATTGATAAAGAAAGCAATCAATTATTTTTGTTGTTTTTATGGATAGTCATTGTTACACTAAAATTGTTTTTTTATTCTCAAATTGAATTTTTCAAGATAACAAAATAACCATCAATACTCTTTTGGATGTAACACCTTGTTGTAGCAGCTTTTACTGCTCCTCTAGTCTCTGTGTTTTATTAGAGAGGCGAGTATGTTTGTTTATTGCTGTTTATTTGGGTAATAGTTGATATAGTTTAATAAAAACGAAAGTGTATATAAACTAAGGTAGTAGTGTTTGTTATCAGGATGGTGCTGTCGTTATATGGGGAAAAAACCCCTTGAGCTATACTGCCCTAAGTACCTCCTCATTGGTGCGTTTTAAAATCATTGCAAATAGTTTTCCCTATCCTATCTTTTGTACCTGTGTCGCAGATTTTCTCTGCAAACTGTGCTAAAATATATTGAAATGAAATGATTTTATCATTTGTGTAGTTTCTATTTTCAAGCGTCTATTGTGTCGCTCATAAAACGTCCCTCAACTATCAAAGTTTGAAATGTTTCACAAAGATACCCTCAAACCTCTGATATACAAAGGAATCTTGATGTTTCCTAGTTTTTCAGTAAAGATGACTTTCAGAAAGCTGAAGCTTAAGTTTTACTTATTTATTTGATTGTTGAGCTTGGAATTTCCTTATGCAGATGTTTGAAATGAATACAAAAATTATAGGTTCAACGCTGCGGCGTAGCCTTTATTGTTTCTTTTTAAAGCTATCAAGTTTATCTTTCTAGATTTATATTGCAAGTACAAAAAGCTTGATCAGTAACTAGGCTATTTAAAATAAATAACTATAGAAACTTTATTAAATATATATAAAGTCGAATAAACTGTTTTAAAGATGTCACCCAAGAGTCAAATCTCAGTAAATATAAATTTATCTATACATTGAGATTGTATTCTGATGTAGCTATTAACAATAACCACTTTGTAAAAGAATAATGAGTATGGAAAACTAAATGTGTTTAAAATCCACAATTTACAGCAAAAAAAAGATTGGTTTGTGATTGGCTATAAATTCCAATCCAGAAAATTTATATGATTGGGAGAGATAATTAAAGGAAATCTTTTTCACTTCAAAATGAAAACGATTCAGAGGGCATTACAATTGAGAAATGTACGAAAATGGCAAGTTGATGGGGAGGGTTTGCTTGGCGGCAAAACGGTGAAGTTTGGCAACAATAAGCCGAAATCGAACTATAAGACACACAGACTTTGGTTACCAAACATTCAGTTTGTTAATCTTTATTCCGAAATTCTTGACAAATCTATGAAGCTCAAAGTTGTTACTAGCGTGCTCCGAACCATTGATAAGAAAGGAGGGCTCGACAATTATTTACTAAACACTAAAGATAAAAATATTGCTAGTAAAACTGGACTCGAATTGAAATCTGTTATACTCGCAAAACTGAAAGAAAAACAACAACAACAAGCTTGATCACCTACAAGAAATCTTGATTTAAATTTATGATTTTACATCTACAATCTAGTATATTTTTTGAAGTCATTTGGGTATATATATTTACAAATCAGAAGCAAATAGATAGATTAAATAAAATTCATTGATTTTTGGATTTATTATTCTTTTGAAAAACAGTTTTTAAAGAGTATTAAAAAACTAGATCGATTCTATCATAAAGATCTTTTCCAACACTAACATAATACATACACACCAGCTCAAAAATGTCATAGTTGTTTTCTCGTAGAAAATTGACGGAAAAATCTCCTATTGTACTATAAATCTCCTTTTTTCCTATAATCTCTCCCTCTTCTGGACTAATGTTCGAGATATCTAAAGACGGGCAGACTTGTAACTCGTCATCAATGTTTATGCGACGAAGTATCTTGTTTGTCACAGGATGTGGCAAGAATGTTGTAAAGTAAGGTGCTTCGTTCATTAGCTCTACACAATCTTCGAATGGAACCCACTTGTTTTGAACCTAGATTGTATTTTTGAAATATAGTTTAATGATATTTATAAAAAAAAGTTTAAAACTACTTACAGGATCAAGTAGTTCCGATGGTTTAAACTGTCCTTTATATGCCATTTTTACACAGCTATGAATATAATAACCTACATCATAATATTCAAGTAAAAAATTTACAAATTTTATATTTTTAATAAAGAGGGATATAATTTACCTAACTGGTAATATTTGAGATCAGGGAGAGATTGTGATAGTTTTCGAACTAATGCTATTTCTCTTAAGGCGCCATATGTACCCAGAGAAAGTTTTGAATAATCAGGATCATAAATAAAATAGACTGAAGAAATGCTATATGGAAGTATATCAATCACACCAATGGCTATAAGTTTATTGTTCAAATAGTATAGCATGTGGTGTGCACCATAACTATCAATTCCATTTATAGTTCCAACAGAATCGGGAAATTTGTCTCTCTACAGAAAATATATGAAAACACGGATTTAGTTTAAAAGAACCGAAATATAGTAGTATTGGAATTATAGAAAATGCGAAATATTTAGAATAATTACTGTCAGTGAATTTCTGCATAGGAATTGGTTAAAGCTACCAGGAGTTGTTTTTTCTTCCTTTTCTTTGTGGACGATTTTTTGATACTTGCTATAAAGATTGAATTTTTCATCGGAATATGCGGCAGGTTCAATTACCACCTAAAAACAAAAGTTGGTTTATACATTCAAAACAAATATTTACAAAAATTCGAGTTTTCGTTTAATAAAAAAAGTTTGAATTTAAAGTTTCGATAAAATAGACATACCCTGAGTTGATTTTCAGCATCTTTACAGTTTTCAGAATCATATTTTTCAATAAGGTCATAAAAGTGAGAAGAAAAGTCATCGTGATCACTAAACATTAATATGCAAATAAGATATATTATTTTTTAGGTATTTATCAAGTTCTTACATGCTATTTGAGTTTTTTGTTGACAAAGGAATGTAATTTGGACCCATAACCATTTTTCCTATAGATTTTATTGCTTTTTTGTGGTGTTTGGTCATTTTGAATAGGGATGTATCACACCTAAAATGAAGGAGGGTTTAAAAAGATTAAGGGAGAATAGTTTGAGTTTCAATTTATTTGGAGGGGTGGCGGTAAAAGTAGATACCTAATTGTATAGTAGGGGCAACAGCATATGCTATAGTCTAGTCTGTATATGTAGACACCGGATCTATTTGAATACATATAAAGTGTAAATGGTGTAAAGGTAAAGTAGCGGAGGTAAAACAATACCTTCTCCATCCTCTGTCTATTAGCAATTGGTAATCCTAAGAATTAAGAAAATGGAAGTGTTTATATAGAGAGAATGAAAGATGTGTTAAGAGCTTACAAGGGTGGTTAGAGTTTTTGCGACAAAACCAAAAACCCTGGAATATTCGTCTTTCTTGCAGTAGCCACAATGAGAAGTTGGGGTTAGGCCGTGGAGGGTAATTCTGGTTCTTGAGGGGGAATCTTGGGGTTTGGAGGATTGGAGGGAGAAATGGGGATATTCATCAGAGGAACTCATTTGGGGGGTTTTGGGTATTAGATAAA
>MBFT01000341.1:55826-73402 GCA_003086725.1 Furculomyces boomerangus | reverse complement strand
GAACCAAATATAACAGATAAACATTTAATTGATTCGAAAATAACTTGTTGTCTATTTTAAAAACTTTTGTTAAATCATTTATAAATATAAATCTTACCTCATCATTGAAATTCCATTTTCAAAAAATTCAAGCTCAAATTCTGATATTAATATACAAACCAATATCTTTACAAATTCTCGACTCAAAATAAATTTTGCTTGGTTTTCGTGCTCACCATGAACAACAAGAATACATGCTGCCAATCGAAGTAAATTCAACTCTGATTTCAATGTCAACTCCTAATAACCACTTTATACTTGTAAAAAATTTCAATACTTACCTTATACTTTTCCCTTGGTTTATCAATAATGTTAAATATAAACCCTGCTATACTTGCAATCTTCTCCTGAGATTCACTCCATTCACTAAAAACAGGTTTCGAATGGAAAAGCAATACCATAAGCTCTGTAATAGATTCAGTCCATGAATCATCGAAAACTCCAGATTCACAAAGTTTTTTCAATACAAATGTGTTCAAATATCTGCAATACCTAAATACAAATATAGAAAAGTTTATAAACAAAAAGAAATTACCTTGAATAAGCTTCAGTATTTACAGATTTCAATAGAACACTAAAAATTCGAATCAAATTGCAATTAATCCTTGCAACATGATATTCAATACCTAAAAACAACAAAAATTTCTAGCCACTAAAATATAATTTAATACTAACCTGTTGCACAAGTTGTCAATCCTGTTACAGTTTGAAACAGTATCAAAAGCGAGTCCAATAATTGATCACCAAAGTATATTCTTTCTGAAACTATAGATTCCATATTGGATACACTATCAAATCCATTCAGATTTAAATTTTTTCCTAGCCACGATTTAATAAATTCCGGGAAATTCGTATCTGCACACAAAAGTACATCCAACAATAAATATGTGTATCTATAAAAACTAGCATCTCCTGTTTGATAAATACCGATTTTCTTATTTTTTGAATTATCATTTGTTTTGGGAATTGACTGAATTCTGTTTGTTGATTCGATAATCATACTACAAACGAGTATATGCAACTCGCCAAGTTTTTCCTCGTTATGGTTTGATTTTATATACTCTGAGATATGTATTACAAGTTCGATAATTTCAGGTTGTGGTTCTTCAATAGGGATTTTATAAAACACTTTTTTCAAAAATTCCTGAACCAAAATTTCTATTTCAGGTGTTGTACAAACGATGTTTTGGTTGGATGGCAAAGAAATGTGATTATTTTGAATGGTTGAGGTGTTAGTATCAGTTATATATTCTAATTCGTTAATGTGATTTTCGTTCTCGTGTTGAATAATATCTTGGGGTTCTGTTGTTTTGTTAGAGATTTTTTTGGTTTTAGTTTTTGGGAAATCGTCCCAAATATCTAGATCAGACTTGCGTTTCTTTGTACTTCTTTTTATTTCGTTTTCAAATTCATCAAAAGTACTTTCGCTTTTGTTCCTTGACTTTGACTTGAAGTCCTTTATTTGATCGCTTCTAACTGTTCTTGATCTCAAAGATATTGATGATTCATGTCTCTAATCAAAAATCAATTTAATTTTTTAAAAAAATTCAAATAAAATAATAAATGTTTGGGTTTGAACCAACATATATGTTTTTATGAACTTTAAACTTACTTGAAATTCAAATTGAGTTTTAAATGCTTCAGCCTGAGTTGCAAGTTTTTCTTGAATTAGTTTTTTTTCTTGTTCCATTTTTTCTGTTCGAACAACTAATAATTCTTGAAGTTCAACATTTTCTTTTTCAACCTGATTTAATTAATTTTAGTCTGGAATCAATATATCTTTGTTTTCTCGTTAATTAATATTAAATTTTACCTTTTGAAGTTTCCTTCTAACTGTAGCCACCTCACCAGTTCTCAAATTCGCTAATTCTTCTAAATCTGAAATTTTTTGCAATTTCTTCTTAAGATCATTTTTTAACTTTAGTAGTTCTTGACTCAGTTGGTTTTTTTGTTCTTTAACATTACTTCCAACAAGTGTAAGTATATCAACACTAGTTTCTTTGGACTCTGTGCTATCAACAGGACTGAGAACTTTCTTAGTATTGGGTTTTGTCCTTGTGTCAACATCATTACCAAAATGTTTTTGATTTGTCAACATCTTTGTAGTTTCATTTGGAATAAGAATGTTTTGGTTTGTATATACTGGTCTATTTTTATTTTTGTGGGTATTGTTTGGAGACAAAACTGGAAATACTGGTTTGCTGTTTCCATTCAGTTCTAATTGTTTACTTTTTGTTTGGTTTATTACTGGGAAATTATCATTGTTGCTTTTAGTTTTTCTATCTCCAAGAAATGAGCTTTTGCCAATAGTTTGTACTTCAGAAAGATCAAAATATTGGTTTGTTGTTGGATAGTTGCTTTTGTCCTCATTCAAAGAAGTTGATCTGGAAATTTTTGATACAGGTTCATTGTTTTTATAGTTTTTTTCTTTTTTGTAAATGAGATTAAAAGTTTGTTTGTTTTGGTACTGTTGGTTATCTTTCCCTATTTCTGCTTGTGATGCATAGTACTGTTGTTCAGTTTCCATGATTTTTTGTAGAGTTTCGGTGTCAAATTCAAGATCAAAGTCATCGATCTGATCATCAATGTCATATCTAGAGGATTGGTTATTGCTAGCATTTACTGAACTGTTTGAGTAAATATCTTGAGATTGGCTGTATATAACAGATACAACATTGTTTTCTTGTTGATCAGTTTTTTTAGGGGAGACATTTAAATTGACTAGATTCAAAGCTTTTCTGTTATTGTATCCTGTTCTAGCTCTAGTTTTGGGTTTATTGGATTCGTTTTTGCCGATTTCTCTAAACTGATTTGAGTTTGCAGAAATGGATCTAGAATTGTTGTTATTTAATATTGGATTGTAGTTGGAAGAGGTGTCAAATAGGGATTGGTTTTCAAGTTCTTGGTAGAAATCATTGTCTAAAAAGTTTTGAGAGTTTGGGTTGCTATTTCGAGCCATTAGAATGTTGGGGGCATATGTAATGACAACTGATAATATTAAAAAGTGTTTTGTAAAGAACAAGATGAAATATTTAACAGCTGTGATTCAACATTTTATAAAAAGAAAAATGATTTCTTGTGTAATGTTTTGCTGTAATGAAAAATGATAGTTTTTGCTATTTTATAGGCTGAAATTACATATTGTACATTTGGGCTAAACAAAAAATTTTTGTTTGAAAGATCAACTTTTTTAACCAAAAACTTTCAGTAGTCTTTTTTTATTCAATAAACATTTCTCAAAAATTATACTATTTAATTTGGTCAATAAAACAAAGAAAAACCGACGGAATACAAATCATTTATTTGAGGCAAGACCAGCGAGGAGTAAGAGATACATACAGTATTAGTCGACCAAGTCCGCGCTCTTAATTTACGTTCAAAATGAGGACTTAAGATGACATCCTCTGTACAACAATTGTACTGGAAAGAAATTCTCAATCAAGTTGAAAGCTGTAATTTGTATACAAAAACCATCCAGAGAAAAAAATAAAAGAAAGCATGCGAAAATTACTGGCTAGTTTTTAAAGTATTGAGATTTTTTGGTTTAAAACAGGAAAAATCAGACATTTCTCCAAATCTAATTGAACAATTGTTCCTTTGAATTTATAATACAACATATCACCATCATTTCTGTACAGGAAGATTCATTTTTAACCTAAACTTTCCACTGACTCCAAAGCTATATAAACTAAACCCCTTCCCACTTCCCACTTCCATCTTTTAAACCCATTCCCCTCAAACCAAAAATGAATAGAAATACCAACGACCAGCAAAACCCCTTCAAAAAATCAAAAATAGGTATTCAACCACTCTCCTTAGCTTTCACAAATACTAACATCACTCAAATGTTTTTTAGGTGGAAATGAAATCCCTTTACCAACAAGTGAACGCCTGGAAAAGATTATATTTGCTCTTCTGATATCTTTTCCTTCCGTAATGATGCCTGCTAGAATACCTGAACTCTATCACAAAATGAAAAACAGGCTATATCCCGACTTTTTTTTATTTTTCCATCCTTGCTTTGGGAAACAGGTTATTTAAAAACATTATAACTGATGAGGATAAAGAACTTGAATCTCTATACGCTAAGGAATCATTTGAACTACTGAAACAAGAGACAGATATTAGAAACCCTTTTTATCTATGGTCCATTGTAATATTATTTGCTCATTATGGCCGTGTACCGAATAACATACCTTACAGAACTTTAAAAGGTAAGCATTTTTTGAACTCAGTTTAGATTTCTCACAAACAAGCATTTGACGTATAATAACTATTCTTAAAATTTATTACAAATAGGATTAGTATCATCGTAAGTTAAAGCTAGCGTTCTTAATTGTAAAAGATTATATATATATGTTTTATTATAGATCTGTCAGAATATCTAAGATATATCAACTTGATTTATCAAAAATTGTGAAAATGAAATATACTGAAGAAGAGCTTGAGTTCAGAAGACGAGTTTTCTGGTGTTTTTACTGCCATGACAGACTTAGTATGTCATTTAATGGCTCATTTCCCACTATCCAAGATCGCGACATTGTGGTAAACCTTCCAAAAAACGATTTTTTGTGGAGGTACGGAGGTAAATGCAAAGAAGGACATCCGGAATTGGTGCTTTGGAATTACATTGCAAACCATTTGCATGCTGATCAATACCCAAAAGAAAAGCCTAAAGACTTAGTAAAAACGTTATATCTTCATGGAAAAGTAGCCCTTTTTGCAAGAAGAAGATGGATTACAAAAGTTTATGATCCTGACAATGACAATGGCCAACTTATAAGACTCATAAACAATTTAAGTAATTACAGTGAGAACATTGTGATACCAAATCCAGTAGATTTTGAAAAAACCAAAGAGACTCACCAAAAGTATGAAAACACTCTTAGAATGACTATAGATACGGAAATTCAGATATTAAACTATGTATTCAATCAGATCCACAACGCAATGAAAATCACTCTGTATCAAACTGAAATGGTGAGGATAAAGGGAAGATATATGCATCCAGGAAGAGTGGTTTCTGCAAAAAACATAATTACAGAATGTGCAGAAAAACAAATAGATTTGCTACACAATTTCAACCAAGCTTTGCCTCTAAATCATAGCGAAAATATTGCATCGCTTTGGACATTGGTAAGCGGAATAACGTGTCTGAATTTAATGGGTATCAACCCAAGTGGTAGGAGATTTGATGTTCCGTTAAAGTTAAAGCTGTTAACAAGTGAACATAAAAAAATCAGCAGCCAATCTTATCTTTTTGTTGTATATCCAATGTTTTTCGACCAAATATCAAAACAAATAGGAAAAGCTCATACAGAAAACAAAAAATACAACATGCTATTTGATGGTATGAAAAAGTTCTCTATTGATCAATCAAATGTGAATCCATGGCTGGTTTCAAAGTATGGATCGTATTTTGATGTTTTGTGCTGTTTTGGGAACTCTTTTTCTATACTAAAAATTAATGAATATTTGGATGTTGATGAATCAGTTATTGCCGCTTATTCTATGACTTCAAATGCTGTAACAGAAATTAGTGCTACAAACACTCGCTCCTATGAAGGGTTTCGACGCTTATTGACTGAAGATGATATTGCTAATGATATTCCAGCTTTATTATTAAGCACCAAAGGATCTTATGAAACCAACTTTGGGCTTTACAACAAGTATTCACAACTTTTGGAAAATTCATCCCCAAACTCCGTAAACTATTATCTTTCCCATTACATGATTGATGTATACTCGAACAGAATTGTGAAGGATGTTCTGAATAACCCTGTAAACAATCAGAGTAGTCTCAAAGCTCAATCTAATATAACTAGCACTAGCTATAACTTTTGTAGCTTTATTGACAGGGTTGAAGATATAGAAGACGATGATGAAGGGGTTTTCTAATTCCACAATCTTATTTTTACCCACTTTTATTAAGGTTTTACTACTAGAAAGGATCTCGAACCTACAAAATAAATACAATACACCCAAGTATTTTAATTAGTTCTTTAAACTGGTTTGTACTTGAAACATCATCTGTTGTCTTTAAAAACTCTCAATCTTAACTATCGATATAAAAAAGAAACACGAGTTCAGTTTTATGTAAACTGAAATCAGATACTTGTTTCAAAATATATTAGTATTTGATTATTATACTCTTTTTGTTCCAGGCTATACGAAAATTATATTTAGCAATGTCTTCATAAAGTTTTAAAATATACCTGTTCAGAGTTTTGTATACAATAATTCTAATGTATTGAACTTTAAACTGACTTTTGATTTTGCGAATATACATAAAAGTGAAAATATAAAAGTGTGACATATGTGAACCTATACGAATTTTATCAGCTATATTAATATTTTGAGTTTTCCTAACGATCAAACCAATATTCTAGATTCAGATATTATAAATAAAATTAACCATCGCATAATCCTTAAAAAACTAAAGATTAGATCACGCGAGATAAATTTTACTCTAGGATCAAGATATTGGGTACAGAGATAGTCTAAGTATGAAAAATGGTGTGAACTTTTTCTTATTACTGTATGTTCATTTGTGATAACCAAAATAGTATATTGTAATAATTTATATGTATTGCAAACGAAATTGCAGCAAAGAGCTTTCACCACATTTTAATTCTTATTCAAAAGCTTGAGATATCTCAATAAATATTGACACTATTGAAAAATCGACTTGTAGCAGCTATTGATTTTGAGCCAGAGTGGGAAACATCAGAGTTTTTAAGGGTGGGAAATCATTCTAATCTTCATTTAGCAAGAATTCTACTCTCATTGGATTTTTTCTTTTTCTCTTTGACTTTTGTTCGTTTTCAAAACTTTCGGATGTTTTCTGAGATGGTTCTCCCAGTTTTTTGTTTTTCTGTAGTTTTGAGTTGTTTTTGGGAAGCTCTACTTTTACTATCAAGACTGATGGATCAAATGCAAGAGGTTTTTCATATAAAAGATCTAAAGTATGGAAATCAAAAAAGTATTAGGTTTTCAAGTTTTCTTAATCTAAAGTTATAACCTAGTACCATTAATATCAAAATATAAAAATATGAAACAATGTATTTACCTTCTATGTCAAAACCTGTATCAAACACAATAGATTTTTTGATTTGAAAATTATTTGTGAGATTCAGTATAGTTCTGTTTATTTGAGATAGATATCCTTCAGATAACTCCATTTCTTGTTTGTCTTTATCGTTGGGACTTTTTCTGATTTCTTTATAAGCAAAAATGTATAATCTATATTTTTTATACAGTTAGTGAGATGGGATAATAGAAAACAAACTTACTCATCCTGGGTAGCGTTTTTGGAAGGTAAAATTTCTCCCAAATACTCTCCAATATCAAGTGTTGAGAAATTTGCATTTCCGCAACAAAATGAATGGAAAAACGATCCATATTTTGGAATAGCCCAAGGTTCCAAATCGTGTTCTGATATTCCAAAAGGTTTCATGTATTCTTGTAAATGCGTATATTTCTTGTTGTTTTTACTTGCTTTTGTTTTGATTCCTACAATGTAGTTAACAAAGGCTAAGAATGAAGAAACCGTATCAGAATTTTTTTCAAAAGATTTGTAAACCGATACAATTCTATTGAAATAACCTGAATGTTTTTCCTTTATGCTTGGATCTTGAATAAAAAAAAAGTTGGTTAAACACAGCAATGAATTTAATGACCACGCGATATGTGGAAATCCTTGGTATTCGCTTTGAATGTTTTGGGTATACCATTCCAAAAGCTCCATTTGTTTAATGCTGGCATCGATACATTGTTGTTTAGCTGCTTTTACTCTTTCAGGACGAATTTTTATACCAAAATCTCTAACCAGTTCAGATTGATACAAGTATATAAACATGCTATAATAAAAATGTCTTAGAAGATGATTTGCAATATGATTTTCTGTTTCTAATAGTAATTTTGCAGTTCCTTTATACTCCTCATATTTGTCTTTTATAGTAGGAAATCCATCACCAAGTACTTCATCCATTTTATCTTTGAGTCTGTGTAGTTGGTTGATATACAAAACAAGTCTCAGGTTTGCACCATCTTCGTCAAAGCGATCTTTTCTCCATCTTTTTGTAACAAAAGTTGTTATATTTTTGTGTAGACTATAGGTATTTACTATCAAGTAATGGCAATCTACAGGGTTATTTTCATCTGATGGATCATTGGCAATAGCATTTAGTAATCTGAGTTCTTCGTCATTGCAACCCTCAAAACTCCCACCGTATCTGTATTTAAAATCTTTTCTTGGGAGATCCACAACAATATCTCTTTGTTCAAATGCAATAAAGTTTCCATTGAATATGTAATTACCGGTGATATTAAAATAATACACCCACCAAACTCTTCTTCTAAATTCCAAATCATCCTCAGTATATCCATATTTACCTTTAACCAAGTTTTTGTTGATATCGAGTTGGTATAACCTAGTTTTCTTGGCGGTTCTAAGTAAAACATTTATTGAAATATGTTAACTTATACTGATAAATATAGTGCACTAAGATACTTACATTTCCGCAATATCTAAACAATTCCAAGAATAGGGTTAAATTGAGAATGAGCAAATAGATTCTAATACCGATGGTTTACCTTTGGCTTGAATGATAGATTCTCCATCAGATACTTCATAGGTATATTGAATAACAATCAAGCTAGCCCAAATAATAAGTGGGTCGGAAATGTCTGTTTCGTTTTTCATTAGTTCAATTGATTTTGTTGCATATTTAGTTCGAAGCCGTTTGTAATCTTCAGTTTTGTTAGGGATAATATATATTATTCCAGCAGCTAATACAGCTAAGATAAAATAATTTGGGTATTTTCTGTTTGTGAGCTTGTTTATGAATTCGGGAAGGCGCATTGGAATCATAGTTTCTGGGAAAACTTGTGGAAGAATTAGGGATAATTCTTTCAGTTTATCTTTGTTTGGGACTGGTAAGCCATGTATTGTATCTATAAAGAGTTATAGAATAGTAAAAATATATTTTAGCAATTATTTACCAGTAAAGAAATCTTTAGAACTTTCAAATTGATTTGTATTCATGTTTAAAGAATAAGAAGAAAAGGAGTTTAAAGAAAAGAGGAAACTTGTTTTTTATCGGTTCGTTGAACAACGAAACCTAAAATAGGATTTGTTAATTAAATCAAACTCGGGCAAGATATCTTTTTATCAAATATATTACTTTAATGGTATAGTTGAACGCTAATATGCGAATAGTATTAGAGCTTGTCATCATCTTGAACACAAGCAGATTTTGAACAAGTAGCAAATTAGAAATGATAAAAAGTAAACTGTTTATAAAGCATGTTTTTTAATAATAAGAAATGTCATTCCTATAATCTAGTGGGCTTAGCTGACGTGTATCACACCAACTTCGGAAGTATCTTGAAAGGTTTGATTGGACCATCAAATCTTGGAAGTTGCACCAAATAACTACAAATGGAAACCAACAAAAATACTCGAGTTTGAGTCATCCTTACCAAAAGAAGAATGTTTTGATGAATTCTTTCATTTTGTTTCAAAAATTTTGGAAATGATTTATTCTATTACCTATTGAATCATTATATAGCTTAGTGAATAATATTGTTGGCCAACTAAAAGGAATAGTTTCCATTATTGTATCTATAAGCAACACTTTGGATGGATAGGAAGTCTATAGTGAGGCGGAGTGGGTTGGATAATGGGTCATCGAGGTGATTTTTGAAACGTTTTCAATCAGTTTTTATCTTGACTTTGGCTTTTTATAACTATTGGTTATCAATAAACCAACTTCACAAGTCAAGAAAAAAACTTGAAATAAAGAACGCGTTTATCAACTTTTATAACTTGGACGATTCTTTTCAAATCCAAATTTAATCCAAACAATGACATCCAACAATTTCAACCTTTCAAACATTTCAGAATTTAATCAACTTGCTTTACTTACTGCAGGACTGAAGCTTTTATATGACGATATTAAAAATATCAAGATTGAAACAGAAAAATATACTCTTACTAATCAATCAGTATTAAAAACAAATTCTAAAGATATTAAAGCAAAAACTCTAAGATCTGCTTTTAAAAGAATACATGAGGTTCAAACAACAGATTCTCTTCCAGGATTTAATTCCAACAAAACTCCAAAGGGTAAGCAATATTCTCTAAATTAACAGAATTCAATTTTTACCATTTCAAAAAATAAAATAAGGGGTTTTACTATATAAAATTTAGGCGAAAGAATTCCATATGAATCAAAACTGGCGAAAACGAATAAATCTAAAAAATCTAAATTTGAAAAGGGTATCAGAAATAAAGGTAATTTAACAAACTATGGAATTCTTTTTTATTAAAATCCTACTTTGAGATAGTCTATGGACTTTTAAATATTAATGTTGTATTTTATAGAAATCGATACACGAAAAAAATCAAATCCTGGGTCAGATCCTAGTTCGGATGATTCAGTTCGTTCAGTAGTTTATTCAGTTTCCAAAAAAATTGGTAATAGTATATCACAAACAAGCCAAGGCTTTAAACAAACGTCTAAAACACCAAAAAGTTACTCATTCGACGAACGACTATTAAACAAAACAAAAAAGAATGAACCTTTAATTGATCAAAACGCTAACAAGGGTTTTAAAAATCAACAATCCATACCGCAATCTTTTAAAAGCAATAGCACTTTTTCGAATATTTTGGGATTTAGATATAAAATAATTAAGCACGCAGGAAGTGGTGAGTTTAGCGATGTTTATTTTGCAAGTGATTTATATATAAAACCTTGTGATATAACAACAGAAAGCGAGTATAAGCTTGTGGCGCTGAAAAAAATGAAAAAGGGGGACAATATCATTGGAATCTCAGAGTACTTGAGTTTCAGAAAACTCTGCCGTAAGGAATCTTATGCCCTAAGAAAGTCTATATTGTTGTATAATGATATTTTCAGATACTCTGAATCATCTTCAATTTTGAAAAACTATGAAAATGAACAATACCGATTTGATACCAATGATATCGATAACACTATAGTTTTAGTCACTGAACCTTTACTAGGCGGACTCCTGACAACATCTCTTTTCACTAGGTTCGAAAAAATGGAACATGGTTTTTCTGATCACAATGTATTCATTTGGAATAAAATGAAGCTTGTTTCAAAAATATTCCGACAGATATTGGTTGCTATAAATGTTTTACACAACAACGAAATCATCCATTCTGATGTAAAGCCATCAAATGTCATGTTTATTTCTGAAGGTATGTGGGATTTATTGATATTCGAAAAAATAACGCTTTTCAATTATTCTAAATATTTTGAATACTTTAAATATTTGTTTAATGAATATTGAAATTTTTTTTAGAATCTTCTGGAGTCAAATTGATAGATTTGGGAAATGCAACGAGTTTTGAAAATATTCACTTTTATTTTGGATCCTTTGAGATACAATCAATTTGGTACAGGGCACCAGAGGTAAGACCAAAACAAGAATGTTCTTTCTTTTTGAAAACATTTTATCATTTATTAATTTTGAGTTTTGGATAAGGAATATTAATTTGTATTTTAATTATGTTTAGGTTGCTATGCATATAAAGTTTGGTCCTGAAATAGATGTTTGGTCTGCAGGTTGTGTTTTGTGTGAGCTTTGGACCCTAAAACCTCTTTTTACACCAAAGAACAATGATGATCTAATTGGATTTATTAAAGATCTTCGAGGTCCATTTCCAAAACACATGAAATCACAAAATAATATCCCTTCAGATGAAGCTATACACACAAGCAATACAAATGAATCAGTATTGAATGAGCTTCCAACTCCTACTTCAGATAACGGTGGGATGTACTATAGAAATGATTCAAATATATACAACTATGAATGGAATGCTCTTACAAGGTAATTCAATATTTTATTTATTTTACTGAGATTGATTTTTCTAAATGTTAAAACTGAATTTCGTTTATGAAATATTTTAGAATACAAGTTCTTTGTAAAGAACTTGACTCTGATTGTTCAGAATTCTTATCACTTGTGGATATGTTGTTACAGATAGATCCCAAAAAAAGAATATCGGCTAAAGAGGCTCTCAACCATCCGTTTTTTGAGAAATATCTGTAAAGATGTACATTTAATATAAAAGTTCTTCGAATTAACTTTTTATGTGCTAGATTTTTGAATTGTAAATATATGGAATAAATGGTTTGCTTATATACAGCGAGTTTTTATTATGAATCTAATGTTTTGTTTCTATCTATTTAATAACAGCAAAATTCTTCGGAATAATTCTATGTTTGTATCTAGTTTGCTGACCAGAAACATATGCGACCATCTTCGCCACCTGAAATCGCCTTGTGACCTGCAAAGTCCCAGTTTATGCATCGTACAATATCTGTGTGGCCGCCAGTTAGCGATTGTATAGGATGCAATCCATCAACATTGACATTGTACAAATAAATGTTCCCTTCAATATCGCCAGCATTAAGGTATAGATTGGAAGAGTTTGTGTCATATGCAGTAGAAATAGCATAATCAATAATAGTGCCTTTGCTTTGATCTTCGTTACATATAGAGCCGAGATCAGATATCATTGTACTGTCTTCATACCACAATGACAGGGTATTCATATCAGAGATACTGTATAAAAATTCTGAATTTGGACCAAAGTACCCAGCTTGTTGAACAGAAACGTTGGTATTGCATGAATATACCATTGCATCATTTTCATCCATTGTATTCAAATAATCATACAAGCACACTAAACCATCAGTAGATGCAGACATAAACTGTCTAGGTTTTGAAGGGTGACATTTAATCTGAGTGATATCATTGTTATGAGATTCAGGAAACATGGTTATTTGTTTGTTGGATACTCTAGCATCCCAGAAAAATATTGCAACGTCAGAATCAGCATTTGATGTCAAGTCACCAAAGGTGAATTTGGGTATGTTGTTGCGAGTATATTGCTCACTTCCTGCAATAATGTGTTGTTGATCACAGGTAATGTCGAAAGATAATAAAGGGTATGGAGCCATGAATTCTTGGACGGGAGAAGATGTATTAGTTCTGAGATCCCATACTTTTATTAGGTTGTCTAAGCCACAAGAGACGAGGTTGTTGTTCTTGAGTTTGATATCTGATATTGGACCGTTGTGGCGGCCTATTTCTGATACAAGGGAGAGGGTTTGGTAATCGAACAAATTTATACTATTGGCTGAAGTAGAAGCTGCGATTCCAAAGCCTGTTCCCAGAACATTCTGTACGTATTGAGGTTGATTGTTTTGATTCGGTAGATTGATTGAAGCCACGCAGTTCATTTTTATTTTTGGCGATCAAAGAGGTATAGTATTGATTATGGAAGATCAGTTTTATGAAAAGTTTGAGTTTGATCATTTAAAAATTTTGGAAAAGATGAGAAAAAAAGCTGAGACAAGTATGATTGGATGGTTTTAGAGATTTATTATTTGACAGGTTGAGATTGTCTTAATCAGAAAAAAGTGTGTCCAATAAACAATAGACGTGTCAGTATTTAATTTTGATGTTTGGGTTTTCTACAATAAGCGTTTTGATTTCAATTCTCTTTTCTCTTCAAAACTCTAAACTCAATCGAAAGTTTACCACTTCTTCCGCTCACCAAATCCTGAACATACTGGTTGTTTAGCCATCTCAATCAATTATTATTTTGGCTAATCTACCATATCCAACTTCATCATTTGTACTTATCTATTCTATCTCTCAAACTCAAAACTTTTAATCTAGGTTAGCCTCTTAATCTATTATTTATTACACATATTTTTCTCAAACACTCTCTACTTCCTCCCACACGCTCATCTAAATTTTCAATCTCCAATCTGATTCAAAAAAAAACTATTTAAATTACTGTGAAGAATTATATTAATATAATATCAAATTTTTAGACTTTTTTTTGAAAGGTGTTCCATAAAGGATTTTCAAATTACTCAAATTTCCAACCAAGGTATTTGCTTCAAAATTAATCTCTAACTTTTACTGTCAAATTCCATCTAATATTGCTTATATTTAATTTAGTCTTATAGATTTATTGATAGATCGCATACCTAAATGAGTGGCAGAATACCTGAAAGACCTCAGTTCAATGCTGAGGAAACGTATCAAAGAAAAGGCAGTCCTTTCATGGGAACAAGTCCAATTGCTAATCTTTCATCACAAGCCCAGGCTACAGTAGCCCACCCCGCATCTTTAAAACCACAATCAACCTCTACCCAACCTGGATTTGGCACAGGATTTAGACCCTCTAATCCACAAAATGTACGTCCCATTTCTCCCAGCAATAGACCAACAATGTCTCCCCAAAATCAACCAGGAATTCCACCAATGAGACCAGGCCCTGGAATGCGTCCAGTACGACCTGGAAAACCTGTGATTCATATGCCCAACCAACCCCCTCATTCTAGACCCCAAGGATCGCCTAGAGTATTGTCCCCTGTTTCTCAAAATCAACAACAATATCCTCAAAAACAGAATTTTTATCCCCCTCACCAAGGTCAACAACAACAACATCCAGTATCAGGATATAGTGCCATGACTGATCCAAATCCTGGGTATGCCCCACACCAACAAAATTATTCACAACCTCAACAACCTCCTTACAATGTTGGTTCTCCAAACGCTTCATCTACCAACGTTGACAGTCAAAATTTTTCGAATATTCCACAACATGGCTCAAAAAGAAGACAATATCCTGCACAGGCTGCCTCTGTCTATTCAGAAAATATAATTTCGAGCGCACCAAAACCTGGAAATAAAAAGAATCTACCAAAGCATACTGGAGAAATAAAAAATATTACCAATGATTATAATAGTGCGCCTTTTGGAATTGCTGGTGCAGACTTATTTGTACCTGGTGAATATAATCCATCTATTCCTGCCATCCCCAAAAACACGACAACGTCGACAGGATATCCTGAAATTACCAGACAAGGAAGCACCGGTTTGCAAAGGTATCCTAGTGTTCAAAATTACAATGAAACATACCCTGCAACTCAATACGGTCAACAAGAAGCACCAGTCACCAATGCTGTTGCTCCAGTTGACTCAATGGCAACCCAATTTGGCTCTATGAGCTTTGGATCTGGAAACCCTAACTATCAAGTCAATGTACTAGCAGGACATCCTCAAATCCAAGAACTTGAAGCGCCACCACCTCCAATCACTTTACCAGCTGGAATACCATGTTGTCCATCAGAAACTCATTTACTTCCACCAATACATAAAAGGTCAACTCTCAATGCGATCCCAAAAACTGATAAATTATTGAAAAAATCTAAGCTGCCATTTGGAATTTTGTTAACCCCATATTTTGAGCAGGAAGGTATCCCTCCTCCGCCCACAGTCAATGAAATTGTTCGCTGCCGCAGATGTAGATCTTACATCAACCCATACGTTACTTTTATTGAAGGTGGCCGCAGATGGAAGTGTAATCTTTGCGAACTCGCCAATGATGTACCCATGTTCTTTGATTACGACAGCATTGCCCAAACCACAAAGAATAGGTGGGAACGCGCGGAACTTCTTAACTCTGTTGTTGAGTTTGTTGCCCCTGCAGACTACATGGTCCGACCTCCTATGCCACCTGTGTACTTCTTTATCATAGATGTCAGTTATCCTTCCATACAGCTAGGTCTCCCAGAAGTGATCGGTAATACGATTTTAGAAATATTAGACAAACTTCCCAACGATGAAGGTCGTACAAAAGTCGGATTTATAACAGTTGACTCCTCGCTGCATTTCTACTCGATAAGACCAGAGGGTTCAGAACCCCAAATGATTGTTGTTGCTGACTTTGATTCTGTATTTATCCCTTCACCAACAGATCTTCTAGTCAATCTTTCAGAATGCAAGGAAGGAATAAAGTCTCTTTTAGCAAAACTTGGACAGATGTTCAGTAAAAGTCATGTTGTAGGAAATGCTGTTGGACCCGCATTGATGGCAGCTCAAAAAATTCTTACTCCAACTGGAGGAAAGATAATTTTACTCCAAAGCTCAACCCCCACTATAGGAGAGGCTGCCCTTACTCCCCGCGAAGAAACAAAGATCTTAGGTACACCACAAGAATCGGATGCTCTCAAACCACAACACAATTGGTACAAGAACTTTGCCGCAGATTGCTCCCGATTCCAAATCGCTGTTGATACTATTTTCTTTGGGCACCAACCTATGGATATTCAAACCATAGTTTGTTTGTCAAGATACACAGGCGGATCTATGTTCTACTATCCCACATTTATGAGTACCCGTGAGCCTGAAGTTAGGAAGTTTAAAGAAGAAATTACCAAACACTTGTCTGCACGTGTTGGTCTTGAAGCTGTTATCCGTGTTAGAGCTTCACGCGGACTTCGACTGGCAGCTTACTATGGTCATTTCTTCCTTCGATCATTGGATCTTTTGGCGTTGCCGTTTGTTACACCTAACCACAGCTATGCAATTGATGTTGAAATTGAAGAAAGTCTTACAGGTGCAGTTGCCTATTTCCAAACGGCGTTATTACACACTGCATGTAATGGTGAGCGTCGTATTAGAGTTTCTACTCTTGCAATTCCAACTACTGAAAATATCCACACTATTTTCCATCATGCTGACCAAGTTGCAATTGCTGCTCTTCTTGCGAAAAAGGCAGTTGATCGGGCCCTAGTTTCCAAACTCCAGGATGCTCGAGATGCTATAAAATACAAATGTCTTGAAATAATGTCTGCTTTCAAAACTGAATGCACTCAGTCATCTTCAGGAGCTGTTACTCAAATTAAAGTTCCAAGAAATTTACAACTCTTGCCTTTACTTACTTTATCTATCCTAAAGCACACATCGTTGCGACCAGGAAACACAATTTCGTTTGGTAACAGGATAGCTGCCATGGCTTCAATCACTGTTCTTTCACCAGAAATATTAATTACACCATGTTTGGTTCCAAGATTATATGGATTACAACTAGGCGCAGACTTTGAGTCGTCGATACTACCAGTATTCCCATCAGCAGAATCGTTAAGCTACCAGGGTGTGTTCTTGCTTTATGACGGACACAACATATTCTTGTGGCTAGGACGTGATGCCAATCCAGAGTTAGTACACTCATTACTAGGAGTTGATGTTAATAGATCTGTTCCATCAGGAGTGATTTCCCTTCCTGTTCTAACTAGTGAGGAAGATGGACCAAATAGCCCACATATTCTAAACAAGTATGTCAACCAACTTGTTACGGCTTTGGGTATCCAAACACGTGGCTTGTGGAGTCCAATAACATATATTTGTAAAGAGAATGGAGAGCCGCTCTTAAAGACATGGATGCATCAACGACTTGTACTTGATCGCGATCCAAGTCTACCAAGTTATCAAGAGTTTATTGGGGAATCTCGGGACAAAATCAATAGGGGAAGTTTCTAGGTTTGCTTCAAACTCTACAGATTGAAAGGCACTAAATAACCTCTTTTACTGTTGGTAAACCAGTTTTTATAACTAATCAATATTTACAAAAATACATTTTATTTTGATGAATTTTCTAATACATATAAGAAACTATTTGTTTTCTATCAACA
>MBFT01000341.1:43533-55784 GCA_003086725.1 Furculomyces boomerangus | reverse complement strand
ACTACTATTAGATTCAGAACCAGATTCATCTGAATTGTCTGAATGGTGTTTTCTGCTTTTTTCTTTATGCGATTTATGTCTTTTGTGTGATTTTTTACTCTTTTCTTTTTTCGAGTTTTTTTCTTTGCGTTTTTTTGTAGCAGAGCTGTAAGCATCAACAAGTTCTTCGGAAATCAGGCTATTTCCTTTGGTTAAATGCGATAATTCTTCATAATCCTCTTTTGGATCATAATCCTCTTGAAAATATCTATCCATACGCGAGCTTCCTGCAAGCCCCCTCCCTCGAACTTTAATAGTACGGTTTTCGGGAGATTTAGTTTCTACATCTAAATTAAAAATTGTCAAATTGTAAGAGAAAGTAACAGTAGATATGAGATAAAGTAGAAATTTATAAAAGGTGGGTGAATTTACATTTTGAAACGTTTCTTCTTTTGTGACTAGAATCTTCTTCATACTCTTTTTGTTCCAATCGTTCGACATTTTTGCTTTTTGGGTTTTGTAAATCTATAACTGAATCGTTATGTCTTTTAGTTTGTGATAAAAGTGTATTTAGAAACCATTTATTAGTTCTAGGCGGACCAGACCTAAAAATTGATTAGTATTGATTAAAAATGTCAATTCTTACGAAACCCGTGGTTTTGCAAAAGCCTCAAATCCCATCTGTTCATAACTCGCATACTTTTCACGTGCCTCCTTCTCGAGTAATTTTGAAATGTGATTATCAAGGTTACTGTCATCAACAGCACTGAAATCTCCACCAACTGAAGCCTTCATCAAATTCCTGACTACCGTATCCAATGCAGAATCATTTCCTGTTTTAAATTTCATTACTGATAGTAAATTCTAAAAGTATATAATAAATGGAATATGGAAAAGCGAGAAATAAATTTTTAGAAATATATTTGAAAAAAGGTATTTCTTACCGAGTGTAGTAGGGAAAGTAAAGTTTTTGAGGATAATAGTGAAAAAGTTCACGTGAACTAATACCACACTTGCACAATTACAGTTATATTAAATTCTAAGAGTTTTGTATTGATACAGTGAGGAATATAAAACAGCTGTTAAGTTCACGTGAGGGTTTGATGTTTTAGCCTGTGGCAAAATATCTTTTCTCTATAGAATGTTGGGTTGAAAATTGAACAAACAATTCGATAGAATGAAATTCTTTGTTAGCATTATCATTCACATTAATTCCTTATATTTCACACATCTTTCCCTTTTTTCCAACTTCCAATCTCTTTATCCCAACACTTTTTTCCAAAGTCTTGTATGGCTGCATGCAACAGGAACCCCAAATAATGTAATTTTACTCAAAATCAGATTCTCTTCAACACAACCAAAATCGCTTTTTACCCATTTAAACTTTAATATTTTATAACAGCAAAAAACAATCGCCTTTAGGATTACAAATCTATAAAACCAAGATATTAAAACACAAACAGTAGCCAAACCCTTCAAATTATCCAATAATAGCTGTACTTTTCGGTTTTCTATTCCAAATGTTTTCAAAATTAGCAGAGAAAAAGATTCATTTCGGAGGTAGTTTTAAGCTTAAAGAAGAAAAGAAATTCAAAAACCTTTCTGATACTTTTTCTAATAAGCTATGGAACCCCAAAACTTTGTGTACTCTTGGAATCTCTGGGAAAATCACTACTGCAGCACACGATCCCATCCAAAACTTGATTGCAGTAGCAACTGAATCTGGAAATATTCATATATTTGGAACTCCTGGAGTTTCCAGCCAACCAGGAAAATTAAAAATAGCTCAAGATGTCCCTATTATCTATTTAAAATTCCATTCAGGATATCCCATTATCATAGCTGTAGATACTCTCAACACAATAACCATATTTGACACCTACAAACAACGTTTTTGCGGATCTTATACCGCACCAGATATAATCACATGCGTTGAAATTATTGATGGAACACCATGGCTCCTCGTGGGACAAGACTCTGGTCGAATATACATTTTAAACATTGAAAAATGTATAAAGTCCGATTTTTCAATTTCATTTCTTGGTAAAGGATATAAACAACCCATAGCATCAATAAAGACATTTCCCGGATCACAAACTCAATTTGTTATAGCTTACCTGGACGGCCAGTTGGTTGAATACAATCTAGCAGAGAAAATTGTAGTTGGAACATACCTGCCTACTCCAAATATGAAACTAAAAGATAATAGCGAAAACTTGGATTCTTATAAGCTTACAAATATTACATTTAACCACGATGGGAAAAGGTTGGCCGTCTGCTTTGAAAATGGCCTTATAGAATCTTATTCCGTCGAAAAAAACAAAATCCACAAAAAAGAAACAATAATTTCTGTTGAAAAACAAACTGACAGCAGTATCGACAATAATGGCTCTGAACCACAAGATAATTTGTTTTATTCAGATTTAACCTGGTGTGAATTCAAAATGAAAACTGGGTCTTATATCGTAGCATCTGTTGGTGCGAGCCAATGGGAACGGAATAAAATCATCTTTATTGAAGCTGATGGCAATGAACATAGAATATTCGACCTGGGAATGCCAATACTTTATATGTCTCTTTTGCAACCCCATGAAATTGGAAAAAATTCTGATGAATGTTATTTAAATGTCGTTATGGATGATGGCAGCTTAAATCTCTATGAATTTTCAGAACTCGGGATATTCGACATCGAATATCAAATGAAACAAATATATCTCCCAAACTCTTTAGAATGGTCGAAAACTTCACCTCTAGTTTTGGATATTTTTCCCTTTTCAGAAACTAGTACTGTGATAAGTAGGATGAAATCATATGTTGATGAAAATGGGTTTTCAAGTATACTTAATGGAGGTTTACTTTTAACAAATAACAACAGAAATAGTACTGAAAACCAACCTTTTCCAATGGATGATATTTTTGATATCCATCGGCTTGATAGAAAAGATCCAGAGACACAAACTGAAATAGCAATCACATATGGAGAAAATGGATGTATAGATATTTGGAATGTTGGTAAATCAACACCTGCCTTGATATCAAAGTCTGAAATCAACTTTAAAGAACTAAGCGAATATTATAACTTGGAACTAGTCCCATGCAAATTTAGTTTTAATGAGAATAGCAATTTCTTGGCAATTGGAACTAAATCAGGAGCTGTTTTGGTTTATTATATTGGGGAAAATCCACCAGAATGGATTATTAAAAATTATAAAGAACAACCACCACTAAACTCACCAACCAATGGTTCTCTTTATAAGGGCGAAAGATCCGCGAGTTCAGGTTATAGTTACGGAAGCCAAGTATCAAGAGAAACTAGCGGGGGCTCTCACAGTAGTAATTATAGCCAAAAAAATAAAGATTTACATCCAGGAAGTTTGCTTGAAAGAAATGGAGCTCGCAATAGTGTTCATTCAAATGTCGGTTTAAGTCCCGGAAATACGCCTAAAGCAGATGATGCAAATCCAATCAATCCATTTATGCTAAAGATGAATCACGAAACTCCAGAAAATTCTAATTCTACAAATACTGAACATGAAATATTACCGAAAAAAGTAAAGAAAAATAGTTTTTCTTCAGGATTTAGTAAAATACTAAGGATTTCTGAAGGGGAACATTCAAAAATCGCTGAAAACTCGTACAAAACAAAAATAGAATCAATGCCATTGAATGATTTAGCTACAAACGAAAAAGAAGCACAAATAGTTTATCCCATTTCAATAATAACTCACCACAAATACCCGATTTCTAGTTTAATTACTACATCATCAGAACTAGTGTATGTAGCTGACTCACATGGATTGATATCTAAAATTGATATTAAAAACGGCTCTGGAAGAACATGGACATTGAATGAAAGTCCGGATTCAATACAACCTGCAACATTTTTAAAACAAACTAATATTAAAATTCATAAGGAATCAGATTTGAAACCCGTTTTAATTGCCGGAACATCGAAAAGTCATATCAAAATTTTTAGGGACTATGAAGGTAAGCTTTGATAATTTCTATTAAATGCATTAAAACTTTTATTTTAGGAGGAACACATCAACCAATTTCTTTGGATGTGCCTGATATAGGAAAAATAATTTACATTGATTCTATTTTGGCTCAAAAAGCAGAATCTTTGGATGATGGAAAAACGAGTAAAGAACAAAAAAACTACTTTTTGTTAGTTTGTGGCGAAATGGGTATAGTGATATACTTCAATTTGACAAACAAGGTATATGCACACATCAGCATGGCGGATTATGAATACTCTCGAATTGTTGCCTCCAAGATTTACAGTGACTCTGGTAAGATGATTATAACTTGGGGGAGATATTTGATTGTGTTGGCAAAGCTGGTGATTTTATTAAAATGTGGCAATAGTAGATCAATTGATGTTTTTGGAAATATTGGATGACTGTGGGAAAGCGTATGCATTTTCAATACCTAAGCTTGAGCTTTTGTTGAAATCTGAAATTGATTCAAGTATTCTTTCAGAGTAAGTGTACATTCTTGTGATTATGAATAACCAATTTTGAATATTAGATTTTCAGAATATTATTTCTCATCTGATGGAGGAGTTTTTGCTTTATCTATTGACAAAAAACTTATCCATTACAAATTGTTTGAATCTTCTAAACAGAAAACTGATACTAAAAAAGCAATAGTTTTCAATCAACATATTTTCAGTGGAAGAAAGAAGGAAGAAAAGGAGCATGAAAAAGGATGGTTATGGAGAATATCAAGTTCTGATTCCAATGATCTTTCATTCCTCGAAAAGAACTGTAGAAACATTTTGGGAAAATATTGTACTTTACCAAGCTTTGTTGATAGTTCGAAATCAATTCATGGAATTAATAATTCAAGTTCACCAGAACAAAGAGATTCAAGAGAACCTGATGACAACCAGAAAAGTACAGATGGAAACCATCATATGCTCAGCGAAACTACGAATAAACTAATAGAACGAGGCGAACGACTTGAACAAGTCAACGAATCTACATCTAGGATGGCAAATGCTGCAAGTGATTTTTTGAACGATATCAGATCACATAATGCAAAACAAGCCAGCAAAAAATGGTGGCAAATATAATATACAACTTTTTAAATAAACATTTAAATATGCTAGTGTTTTTGATTGTTTAGTGGTTGGTGAGTAAACATTGGTATGTAATTGATGATTGTATTGAGAATGTGAATACTCTTGAACAAAATTATGTGTAAAGTCAACAATTGAAGCGTGATTTGAAAAGGGACAATTTTAATGTTTATGAAGGTAAAAAATAATAGGGGGTAGCATGTGAAAAGTGTAAATTTCACATGAAAACGATTTATTGATTTGCAAAAAAAGAGTTTCTATTTGTTGTTTATTGATGAACATGAAAATTGAATTTTCATGCAACTTGAGGTTAAAAAAGTTTATAAATAGGATAAACAAAGTTCTTTCTTGTTTCTCTTACAGATTTGAGCAAAAAAAAAACACAAGGTTCGAAAATGATAAAGTATGTATTTTAAAATGTATATTGCATTATTAAATTTTTGTTTTTTATAGTCCTATGGAATGTTTAGCAAGGGAGAGGGCCAACCCGTCTTTTGATGTCGAAGACATGGAAAACCTTATTGACGGAGGAAAACAAGTTACCGAGGTAGTGTTTAAAAGTTTGTGGTAAAAATACAATTTGATTTTTTTTAGGTGAAAAAGCAAATGTTTATGGAGATGGAAAGGGATCAAAACTGGGTTATTGAAGACTATCCAAACTTGACAATGGAAGAAACTCGTGAACGAGCAATGAAAAAAGTTAAGAATTTGGCTGATAAACTAATGTCCGAACCAAAATCGAAGTTTACGCTTAGAATGAGTTTAATTAGTGTTGTTGATCCTGGTTTTTGGACGAGGTTTGGTGTCCACATGGGATTGTTTTTAGGAGCAGTTCAAGGACAAGCAACTCCATCCCAACTAAACTATTGGGCACAAAAGGGTGCATTTTCTTTGAAAGGAATGTACGGATGTTTTGGAATGACAGAGTTGGGTCATGGATCCAATGTTGCAGGATTGGAAACTACTGCTACATTTGATAAAGAACGCGACCAATTTGTTATCCACACTCCAACACTTACAGCAACGAAGTGGTGGATTGGTGGTGCTGCACATTCAGCAACACATTGTTCCGTATTTGCCAGATTGATAATTGATAATAAGGATTATGGTGTGAAAACATTTATTGTTCCATTACGAAACCCAGAAACTTGGGAACTGTTGGCAGGAATAAGTATTGGTGACATTGGAAAGAAAATGGGAAGAGATCAAATTGATAATGGATGGATTCAATTTACTAATGTCAGAATTCCAAGAAGTTATATGCTTATGAAACATACAAAAGTATCTGCATCTGGAAAGGTTTCTGAACCACCCATGGCTCAGTTAGCTTATGGAGCACTTATTATGGGCCGAGTTAGTATGGTAGAAGATTCTGCAAATGTTGCAAAACGTGCCCTTACAATTGCAATTAGATATGCTGCTGTAAGACATCAATTCAGTAATGGTCCACCTGGTTCACCAGAAACTAAACTGTTGGATTATGTTACCCATCAACACAGACTCCTACCTCTCTTGGCACAAACTTTTGCTATTGGATTTGCTGCAAAAAAATTGACTGCTCAGTTTGATAGCTTGATGAAAAATCTCCAAAGTGCACGCCCTGGAAGTGATGTAAAAATGCTTCTTCAGGACCTCAAAGAAACACACTCTACTAGTGCTGGACTCAAAGCGTTTTGTACTTGGACCACTTTGAACATTATTGATCAGTGTAGACAGTCACTTGGTGGGCATGGATATTCGGCATATGTTGGGCTTTCGGGATCTTATCAAGATTTTGCTGTACATTGTACATGGGAAGGTGACAATACGATTCTTATGCTTCAGTGTGGAAGATTTTTGGTGTCTTCTGCAGATAAGTATAAGAAGGGTTTAGCAGTTCCAGAAAATTTGAGATATTTGGAAAAAGCAGGAACTTCAGAAAAGTGGTCGAAATGTGAAACACACGATCCAGAACTTGTTTGTTCAATTGAATCGCTTAAAGAAGGTTGGGCATGTGTTTCTGCTTATGCCATTCTTAGAGCACATAAGCTTTACAAAAAACATGTTGATTCTGGTCTAACCCAAGACCAAGCTTATGAAGCATCATCAGCTGCTCGTCTCCATGCAACAAGAATGCATATCACTGCATATTTATTCCACTGTCTTGCCGACGCCGTAAACCTTCCAGAGTGCAAACCGGGCTTGAAGGGACCAATAACCCAACTTGCACTTTTATACGGAGTTAGTACAGCTATTCATAATAGTGGAGAGTTCTTGATGTGTCAATACTTTGATTCAAAGCAAGTGAATGTTTTAAAGGGAAAACTTGATGATTTGTGTCAATCAGTAAGAAAAATAGCTGTGCTTCTTGTTGACTCGTTTGGATATACAGACTATGTTGTAAATTCACCACTTGGACGCTACGACGGGAACGTTTACGAATCATACTTTGGAACTGTAAAGAAGTTGAATCCAGTAAAGAAAGTTCCCTATTTCGAAACCATTATTAAACCATTAATGACAAGATCTTTGGAAGCTGAAGAAGGTCATGAATTGGAAATTGATCTTGAATAAAATTTGCAGATTTTTATATTTATATTTTTTTTTCCTTTTTACTAATAACTAATAAAATGAAAACACAGGAATTTTATTTACGTTACTAGTAAGTATCTTTTGTATAAACTCGACTAAAAAAACTAATAGTGTTGGACACGTTGGAAAGTTTGGACATGAATTCCTAGAATTTGAAATCAATTCTGACGGACTCATTCGGTATGCAAACAACTCGAATTACAGAAGAGACAATCTAATCAGAAAAAAAGGTACTTTTCCATCTTTTCTATATATATTAAAAATGTTTGTTTTAGTTCGTGTCAGTCCCGAAATGATCAAGGAGATTATAAGAATAGTGGAGGATAGTGAAATTACAAGGTAAATGTTTCTTGAAAATTGATTATTAAAATTTGTATATAGGGAAGATGATTCAGGATGGCCTGAAAAGGATGCTTCTGGGAGACAAGAATTGGAAATAAGATTGGGAAATGAACATATATCATTTGAGGCAAGTTTAAATTGTGTTGATAGAAACTAATTGTATTTTATAGACTGCAAAAATCAGTTCTTTGGTTGAAGTCCAAAATAGTAAAGATCCTGAGGGTCTCAAATGTTTCTATTATTTAATCCAAGATTTGAAATGCTTAATATTCTCGCTTGTAACTTTACATTATAAGGTACGTTTTCTTAATGTCATTAGTATGGACTCTTTAACAATTATATCTTTGATAGATACGACCTATTGGATAGATGTAGTTTATAACACAATCACCGACATTAATAAAAGTATAAAAGCATCAAAAACAACAGTTAAACTTTTAAGACGAAATATCTGATATCAAAGAATGAATGTTTTGAAAATTGTTGTTTTGGTTTAAATAAACATGATATTTAACTATTTGCTATTTTGAGCATCTCTGTAATTAGTGTGATTTTCTCTCTTGGCTTTCCAACTTTCAGGCCCAACGAATCTTCATACTCTTGGATTTTCATCCATGATTTATAATCCACTCTGTTATTGAAAGCACCAAGCAACTTTAGTGTATTGTCCACCTTTTCAATAGTATTTTTCTGTGGAACATACTTTAAATTATTCAAATCAGATTTTTCAAAATCCATTGATATGGCATTCGCAGTTTCAAAGGCATTTTGCATAGTGTTTGCAATAACTCCATTTGGACCTGTTTTCAACCATCCAGAAACATAGAGCTTTGGAATAATTTTATCAGAATCTGGATTTAAAATCCTACCAGAAGCATTTGGAATTATGTTCTTTTTTTCATTGAATGGAACACCAGGAATTGGTCTAGATTCGTATCCAACACTTCGGAATGCAATGTCATAAGAAACATCAATAGAATGACCAGTACTAACTATACTAGCCTTATTATCTGAGTCGTAAACTAAAGAGTTTTTTCCGAGTCTAATTGTTTGTGTTGATGAGAATGTATCAGTAATTAAATCTAAAGTTGGTGGATGTAGAGCTTCTAATGGACTTTCAAAGAAACGTAAAGACCAAGATTTGCCTTCACTGGAATTGGAAAATTCCATTGAATCTTGTAATCTTTCAACAGGACTATTAGGGATTTCTTCATCGATGTATTTTGATATCAATTCTATTTTTCTTTTCAAAGGACGTGATTTTCGTATTGCTTCTTTACTTTGTTCAGTAGAAACTGTATTTTTGAATAGAGTAGAATCTATTTTTAATCGCACATTTGGTAGAGTCAATAATTCTCTTAGTTCTTTAGTTGTAAATGCAGATTGGATTGGCCCACGCCTACCGATTATATCTACATGATTTATTTTGCTGTTTGAAAGAACTTCTATGGCTCTGTTAGTGATATCAGTTTTTGATAAAGTTTCGATATCTAACAACATGATTCTTGCAATATCAAGAGCAACATTTCCCATTCCAAAAACAGCAGCTCTATTTGTTACCCCGCTTGCAAAGAAATTGGTATCAAAGAAATCTTGGACGAAAGGATAACCATTATAGAAATTTACAAAATCTCTACCAGAATGAATCCCACCCAAATTGTGACCAAGTTTTGAATGTCTGAAACCATTCTCACCAGGAATTCCAAGTTTTTTATCAACTGAAGTCCCATACGAAAAAACGATTGCATCGTATACTTCAGACAGCTTTTCAACAGGTAAACCTTGTAAACCCACTTTTACATTTCCAAAATATCTAACACGAGGATCCATTCCGACTTGATCGAATTTATGTGAACATGACTATAAACAAAAAAGAACTAGTATTGAGTTTTTTTGTTTATGAAATATTTAGGTTGAAGAAATAATACCTTGACTTCAGGGTGATCAGGGGCAACACCGAAACGAACTAGACCATAGGGAATTGGCAATTTTTCAAAAAGATCGATCAAGACATCGGGTCTTTTGTCAAGAAGTTTTGAGGCGGTGTAAAACCCAGCAGGACCAGCACCTACAATTGCGACATGATGTTTAGATCTTTTTTGAAAGAAACTTTGTTTTTTGAGGGCATTTGATAAGAGCCTTCTAGTTTGTGTGGAAGAATGGAAGTTTCTGGATCGCAATAGAGTTATGCAAGTGGTTGAAATTGAGGCTGGCTGCCACATATGTTTTTCTATATATAGCTTCAAGAAGAGCAATCGGTATTTCTATGAGCTGGAAATGATAAGATGGCAAATCAGAAGACTTGCTTCATAGAAATAAACAAAGTTTATGTATTTCCAATTTCTGGCCAATAATTAGCCTTTGTTTTTAGCAAATAAGAGTTCGTGGTTTGGAAGAATACGTGGCAAATAAGAGTACAGGAAATGCTAGGATGCTGAGTGGTTGGAAAAAAGATTCTATAGAGTTCTACGAAAGAAGAGAAGAAAAAGAAAGAGGATGAATCGAAATCAATAGAAGGTTCAAGGAAACAGAAATCAGCATCTAAAAAATTTTCTGAATAAAACCCTCGTTGTGCCAAAATATATATAGGCCCTTTCTCCCTTTTCTCTGGAATATCAATATTATCCACTTCAAAAGTACCGAGTTTGTTTCCTGATAACTCTCCTGTTATATTATTCCTCATTCAAATAAACTTATACACTCCTAGAACAAAATGTCCGGAAATACTGAAACTTTCGCCTTCCAAGCTGAAATTAGTCAGTTGATGAGTTTGATCATCAACACTTTCTATTCAAACAAAGAAATCTTTCTTAGAGAACTCATCTCAAATGCTTCCGATGCCCTCGACAAGATCAGATACGAATCCCTTACCGATCCTTCTGTCCTTGATAGTGCCAAAGAACTCTATATCCAAATCGCTTTTGACAAGTCCAAAAAAGTCATGACCATCAGAGATACTGGTATTGGTATGACCAAAACCGATCTTGTCAACAACTTGGGTACCATCGCCAAATCTGGTACTAAGACTTTCATGGAAGCCTTGTCCCAAGGTGCTGATATATCCATGATTGGTCAATTTGGTGTAGGTTTCTACTCTGCCTACTTGGTTGCTGACCGCGTTGAAGTTATCACCAAACACAATGATGACGAACAATACATCTGGGAGTCTGCTGCTGGTGGCTCTTTCACTATCACCACCGACGATATCAACCCATCTATTGGCCGTGGTACCGAGATCCGTCTATACATGAAGGAAGATCAACTCGAATACTTGGATGAAAAGAGAATCAAAGAAGTTGTCAAGAAACACTCCGAGTTCATTTCCTACCCAATCAGACTTTTGGTTGAAAAAGAAGTTGAAACTGAAGTTCCTGATGAGGAAGCCGAAAAGGCAGAATCTGAATCCAAGATCGAAGAGGTCGAAGACGAAGAAACTGAAAAGAAAGCAAAAACAAAGAAAATTAAGGAACTCAAGACCGAAGAAGAAGAACTCAACAAAACCAAACCTCTCTGGACTAGAAACCCAGATGACATCAAACCAGAAGAATACAACGCCTTCTACAAATCACTCACCAATGACTGGGAAGACCCTCTCTCCGTCAAACATTTCTCTGTTGAAGGTCAACTTGAATTCCGTGCTATCTTGTTCATGCCACAACGTGCTCCATTCGACTTGTTTGAAACCAAGAAGAAGCGCAACAACATCAAGTTGTACGTCCGCCGTGTTTTCATTATGGATGATTGTGAAGAAATCATTCCAGAATGGCTTAGTTTCATCAAGGGTGTTGTAGACTCTGAAGATCTCCCACTCAACATTTCTCGTGAAATTCTCCAACAAAACAAGATCCTCAAGGTCATTCGCAAGAACATCGTCAAGAAGTGTCTTGAAATGTTCCAAGAAGTCTCTGAAGACAAGGAAAACTTCACCAAGTTCTATGATGCCTTCAGCAAGAACATCAAACTCGGTATCCACGAAGATTCCCAAAACCGTGCCAAACTTGCCGAACTCTTGAGATACCACTCCACAAAATCCACTGATGAGATGACCTCACTCAAGGACTATGTTACCCGCATGCCAGAGAAGCAAAAGGATATCTACTACATCACTGGTGAAAGCAGAAAGGCTGTTGAGGAATCACCATTCCTTGAAGTTCTTAAATCCAAAGGCTTTGAAGTTTTGTTCATGGTTGATCCAATTGACGAATACTCCGTACAACAACTCCGTGAATACGATGGAAAGAAACTAGTTTCCGTTACCAAAGAAGGACTCGAATTC
>MBFT01000341.1:33071-43488 GCA_003086725.1 Furculomyces boomerangus | reverse complement strand
TCATTCGAACCACTCTGTGCCCAAATCAAGGAAATTCTTGGCGATCAAGTAGAAAAGGTCACTGTTTCCAACCGCATCACTGACTCACCATGTGTCTTGGTAACTGGTCAATTTGGCTGGTCTGCTAACATGGAAAGAATCATGAAGGCCCAAGCTCTCCGCGACTCATCCATGTCCTCATACATGATGTCAAAGAAAACTATGGAAATCAATCCAAACCACGCCATCATCAAATCCTTGAAAGCCCGTGTTGATGCTGACAAGAATGATAAGACTGTAAAAGACTTGGTCTTGCTTATGTACGAGTCTTCCCTTCTCTCATCAGGATTCACTCTTGAGGACCCATCAGTCTTCTCTAAGCGCATTTACAGAATGATCAAGCACGGACTTAGCTTGGAAGATGATGTTGTTGAGGAAGCCGCCGAAGCTGATGAGCCAGAACTCGAAGAAGTCGCTGACTCCAATATGGAGGAAGTTGACTAAACATCTTAGAGCTATGTTGAGTTTGCTTTTTAGGAAACCATCAAAATCACATTTTTGTTAGCTTTCGAAAGGTCTTATTTTTGTAAATTTAAGTTTATTATCAAACTATTACTATATAGAAAGTTTACAAGTGTTGTGCTTTACTCAAATCTATCACCAACTTGGTTTTTGCAGGTTTTGTGTTAGCCACGATGTTAGTGTTCTGTGTTTTCTCTGGACTATACTCTTGTTCGTCTAGTACCTTTGAAGCTACGGTATCTTTCGTATTGGTGTCTGGATCTTGTGTTGATATTTTTGGTTGGTGGTCTATGGCATTTCTTATGGTATCCATCCACAACTTGATTTTTATTGCATCCTTCAGTAAAATGTGCTGACCAGCAACAAATTTTGTTTGAGTTTCAGACTCCAACTTTTTGAATATTGCTTCTTTCTTATCAACAGTATCCAAAATAGATGAATTTGTTTTAATGGAAGTAGGTTCTTTCAAATTTTCTGCTTTTTGTTCAAAGGAATCTAAAAGCTCATTTGAATAAGCTTTAGTCATAGTATCAGCTGAAGCAGATGAATCTGGTACATTTACACTAGATGGACTTGTGCTTTCAGTATGTTTAGATCCTTTAGGATTTACTTGCAAAATATTTTTTTGGTCAACAGTATCGAAATCATTACCAGTACACATCCCAAAGTTTTCTCCTAGACACATACCTTTACTTTGCCTCAATTTTTTAATTGAATAATAAAGTTCTTGATACAAAGAACTCAATTCTTTTGCAAATGTTTCGTCAAAATCAAATTCACATACATCTGCGGTTGCAACATCATCTTGAGATAAAAGGTTGGAAATGTCTATTTTTAAATTACCAGGAATCGATTCGTTGTCATTGGTATTTGATAATGTATTCAATGAAACTTCTGTACTGTTGACATTATTATTTGGTTCGGTTAAATGATTCTTGATTTCAATTTGTGCATATTCCAAAAAGTCGGAATAACAAGAAACGACATTCTTTAAATATCCAGATGCCTGTAAAGTAAGGTTTTTTGCTGAATAGAACTTTAATTCGTTTTTTTCTTGATTTGGACCAAAAACTATATTAGAAACCGTTGATATTATTGACTTTTCTTGTGTTGATAACAGTGAATTTTCGTATTCAACACTCAAAACTGTTTTCAATTCATCTATATCACTGATTTTGTATTCTAATGTTTGCCTAAAAAACATTTTTGACGTTGATGTTTCCGAGTCATTTCCTATTGAAGTTGGCTTAATGCTCTCAGTGCTGGCAAAATCCGATTGAAGAGTGAAGCTAGAATCTAAAATTTCCTTTAGGTTCGACACTAAAATACTCTGTTCAGGTATCTGTGTCTCAATGTTTGCTGGAAATGCATTAATTGCATAGAAAATAGCAGAAAGTTTAAGAATAAGCATGATGAATTCTAATAGTATTGAGTTCTCATAAAATCTAGGTAAAAAAACTAATGAGAAATGGGATGTATGTAAAGTTTCTTTTTGGAAGGTAGAAATAATAAATTAAATTTTCTAAAGAGAAACTACTTAGAGAAACTACTCTGGCCAATAGTAGTACTCTGTAATTTTGATTGGCCTGTAGACCACTATCTTTATTGGCCAGCTATATCTTGGCCCAAAATAATTTGAATCATGTGTTTTGAACTTGAACATTCTGTAAATCTCGTACTTATACATTGTTCAAGTCAAAAACATCTTAAATTTTAATACCTTTCAGAACCTCTACCCGATTATTTCATTTCTACAACAGTATTTATAAAGTAAATGTCTCTAGCCGTAAGTGTTTCATTTTACTTTTTGTACTTATTTTCTTTCTACTTTATTTATGTAAAAATGAAATCCAGATATTCAAACAAAATAATAATATTTGTATTGGAAAACATCATTTTTAGAGTTTTTTTGGTTTCGGACCATCCGTTGATATTAGTATCCAATTAAACGATGAAGATTCTCGTCAAAAGATCGAATATAAAGTTGGAAAAGATGCCCGTGAATCCGCACCTCTCTATTTTGATGGAGAAGCTGTTTCTGGAAATGTAACTAGATTATAAATCCTTAATCTAAAACATTGAATCTGTGCTAATTGTTACATCTACTAAAATTTAATAACTTGGTTAGGCAATAATCAGTGTTGGAGAAAACCAAACATTTGCACATAATGGAATCAAAGTTGAATTCATCGGAACAATAGGTAATTCAAAAAGACTTCATCCCCATTTTCTTTTTATATGTCAGTAACTTCAACTAAACAATTTCATAGAAATGTTCTATGATAGGGGTCAACAATACAATTTTGTTATGATGGCTCATGAACTTGCAGCACCTGGTGAACTCAAAAACACAGTCTCATTTCCTTTTGAATTCAAAAATGCAGAAAAGCAATATGAAACATATATTGGGATTAATGTAAAACTCAGGTTAGTTGAAATCATCTGGTAGATTCAAATTGTAATTTTGCTTTTAGATATTTTGTTCGAGTTTCAGCTTTGAAAAGAGTTGGAAAAATCGAAAAGGAAAAAGATTTATGGGTACATTCCTACAAAATCCCACCAGAAGTTAATAGTTCCATTAAAATGGAAGTTGGAATTGAGGATTGTTTACACATCGAATTTGAATACAATAAATCGAAGTAAGAATAATTTCATATCCATCAAACACTATAATTACAATTTTATAACTATCACGAATAGATACCACCTGAAAGACGTTATTGTTGGAAAAATATACTTTCTATTAGTTAGAATCAAAATAAAACATATGGAACTATCAATAGTTCGAAGAGAAACCACAGGCGCAGGTAATTTTATTTTCACCGAATATGAATTTCCGTGACATTTTCATTCTAAAAACATTTATTTATACTCCAGTTCCAAATCAATATAATGAAAGCGAAACTGTTACAAAATATGAGATTATGGATGGCGCTCCAGTTAGAGGTATTTTTATATAAGAAAATATTAATAGGTTTATGGAAATCATTATTTTGATTCAACTAAGCTTGAATAAATTCTACAGGCGAAATCATTCCAATACGCTTGTTTCTTGGGGGTTTTGAGCTAACTCCAACATATCGTGATGTAAACAAGAAATTTTCGACCAGGTATTATTTGAATCTGGTTCTGGTAGACGAAGAAAACCGTCGCTATTATAAACAACAAGAAGTAACAATATACCGCGCACTAGGTAAACCTTTAGTCTATAAAAAACTGAAATGATTTTTGCGATATCTAAAAATTCTTATGTTGTAGATGGACCAGATCCTGATAATAGTTTATCTACCTCAGAAGTTGAACAACAAAACAATATTCAAGGAAGTAAACCCACAGCAAGATATTCCAAACAAAGTTTGATTTCTTGAACTTAAAAAAGTAAAACCTAACAATAAAGTACAATTTCATTGACCACAACAACATGTTTAAGTAAATGTCTCTTGCAGAAACTCTTCGTAAAACAAAACACTTTATTCCGATAGTTTCTGATATAATAAAAGTATAGAAAATTTTCGCGAAACTAAAAAAAATATTGAAAAGCTAATTTCGTATTCTGTATTAACTAATATGAGAGGCTATGATTCTACCAATTATAAACTGAAATTGTTGAATTACGTTTGTTTTTGATCTGAAACTGGAACTTGGTGCAGGTAGCCAATAGAAGCAAATCGACTTTTAGATAAATGTAAAAAAAGGTGTGGCAAAAGGTGGTTTTCTTGTTTACTATCAACAAAATTGGTTTTTGTTTTTACTTTTTCTTCTAAAAGATGATCTTTTCCTTTTCCGAGACTATTTGAAACTTCAATTCTGAATCTCTATCCAGATCACTCTTAAACTTTGAACTGAAATCCGAATTAAAAAAAAATCAAGAATGATTTCGGACATTCTATTACAACATCCTCGAAACAACAAAACCATTCATGTATTGATAAAACAACCAGAAAATTTTAATAAAAGTCTATACACATTTTATTCTCAAACCCCAATTCCAAATAAACCACGACAAAGAGGAAGACCCCCAATCGACAGCTCTTTCAAAAAGCGAAACCAGTTACAAAGAACTACAAAACAGAACTATATCCAATACAAAGAAAAAAGAACTCTGGATTCAGATTACAGTTCTGACACCAACACAAAAGGAAGAAAACTTAAACAATCAAAAACTACCCACAATATGCTTGGAAACAGCTCCGATCACGAGTCTTATGAAGAACCTAAAAGTCCATCTAAATTCACTCTTCCAAAACTCAAGAAATCTGATATTAGTGAAATCGAGGTTGGAATCCGCAGGTACACAATTGAGGATAATGATAGATCAAAATCAAAAGAACTTCTAAGCAAAATAATCCAAAGGAAAAATGATTCAAGACTTTCAAACCGAAACAATTTATCTTTTGGCTCAAGAAATTTAAAACAAATCAATACACAAAACACAACTAACTCAGCTCCCACACTTGGAAATAAATCTAATTTGAATGTAAGTACTCTTTTTATACTCGTAATTTCAAACTGTTTTATTTGCAAAACCATTTATTTATTACCATTTCCTTTTTTAACACATTTTGTACATTTTTTCATAATAGAATGCAGAATTGAATAACTCTTTAGATTTGGGCTCACAAAATCATGGCAACATTCAACAATCAATAAATGATCTCAATGACACTGACACTAACAATCAAAACCAATGGAATACAAACACCGAATCCGGTTGGCCTCTAACATTTTCCAATGAATGGCCTCCCTCAGAAAAGAGTAAAACACCACAAGAAGAAAAAAAGGAATGGCCAAATATGAGAACCGATAATCAAATAAACTCTTCAGGAAAACCAGGAGGTGTAAGAATTGAATCCAAGATACCCTTACTTATTGGCGCAATGACATCAAAAAGAGCCAAAAAGTTATATCTGGGTAGTCAGCTATCACACAGCCAAGCGAAACAGAGCGCATACAAGAAAAGCAATCCTCAAAGTACAGGAGATTTGGAAAACTGGTGTATAGTATCCGAAGCAGAACGAGTTTGGGTTCGTGCGTGTAAGAAGGAAGAAAGCAAAAAATCCATAAGAATGATGCTTCGCTCTCCAGGCTTATACCTCAATTCTGAAAGACAATGTGCAATAGCATCTCGTAAGGGTGAACAAATCCAGGAAATAGCCATAGATTGGGTATCTATGGATTTGGTAAGACAGCAGTTGGAAATAGAAACTGATGAATTGCTTCCAAGTATACGCCAGCAACAATTGGGGTATGTGGATATCCAGCGAATTTCAGATAAGGATGATTTAGAGCAAGTTAGGAATTTTGTAAGGAAAAACAATCAAAAAGTTCAAAAACAAGAAAGTAACAATTCAAAACTCCGACAAGTATTTGCTCAATGGCATAAATTACAAAATTTGGAAAGTATGAAAACTCATGGATTTGTTGCCATTGATTGTGAAATGTGGGAAGATAACCATAACTACCTTACTGAAATTGGTTGGGTTTTGTACAACAGTAGAACTTCCCAGTTTTTATCTCGTCATTACATTGTTGCTGAACATTACTACCTCGAGAATAAACGTAATCTTTCAGATACAAAAGACAAATTTCTTTATGGACAAAGTGTAGTTGCCCCTTTAAAAATATGTTTAGAAAAACTAGTAAATGACATTCAATCATGTATGCCCATTGTAGTTGTTGGTCATGACATGGGACTTGATCTCCAAATCCTGAAAAAACACGGGATTGACTTTGCTGCAACTTTAAACCCTCCAACTACACCATCAGCATACGAAGATAACAATGGAAATGTTCCATCGAGCGAAAAGGTTTCAATTGTTGATACGTCAATGCTTTATATGGGATTAATTTCTAGCTTTGATCAAAAACCAAGTTTATCGTTAGTACTTAAACATTATGGTATAAGCACTATGTTCCCACATAATGCTGGAAACGATGCAGTATATACCATGCTTGCATTTTTGAATTTGGTTAGAGACGAAGTTCCATTGACTCTTGGAAGACCATCATTTGCATTCCTTGGTGATGTAGCTGATGTATCAATTACAACAGATCTGCTCGGAAAGAAAGATCAGCAAGGGGGAAAATCCAACTTGGTAAAATCAATGACAATTCAAGGTGTTGAGAAAACTTATGAAAGTATGTTTGGACCTGGTCCCGATGCATTCAAAAGTATACCAGTATACAAAAAAACTAGAGCAAGTTCTGAAGGATTACCTTTAACTGGTAATAAAAACAATAAGAATGAACCCAATAAAGTCACTTTCAGCAGCATTGGAATGTCAAATCCCAAAATCAGCGACATTTCAACAGAACGTGAAATTAACAAACAAAACAATAAAACCAGATCCATTACCAACATATATGCTGATAGTGAGAACGTTATGGCTAGTACTCCGACATTTGACTATTTAACTTTTACTGATGATGCAAATACGAAGAGAACGGGTGGATACAGCACTTCACAACCCGATCTACAAAGTACTTTTGATTATACAAACGTTGTTCCAATCGAAAAGAGTAGCAGTTCTTTAGAAGTTGGTGAAGTTCGAGATGAAGAGGATGTGGATGAGGAAGAGTTTGGATATGACAATCAAATTCAAGATAACGATGAAAATTCTGTTGGAAATGTAGAACTAAACGAAGAATCGAATAATGAAGAAGATGTTGAAGAGGGTGTTGAAGACGATGATGAGAGCGAAAACGATCAAAATGGATTTTATCATAGCAGTCACAACATATTAAGTTCGAGTTTGGAAGAAGAAGAAAGAAAAAAAATGTTTCAGAGCTTGCATAACCTTGACAACAACAGTGTTTACCAAAATCCACGAATTGAGCAAGATGACTATAGTGATGGTAATTTAACAGATGGTTCACAAAGTCAAAACTCTGTTTTGCAAAATGGATACGAATTCGGATATCAAAACCAATTTGGTCAAAAAACTCCAAATTTCAATCATAATTTAAATTTTCAGAGTTATTACTGATCGTATACAATAAATTTCCTTTATTTATTAAAATGATATCAAAAGTTCTGGTTCTTCGTCAGCATTTCCATTCATAGATCCCATATTATTTGCTTCTGGACTTCCTTCATCAAACATTGATCCAGAACTACCTTTAACACCTCCAACAATATCCCCTTCAAAAAGTTTTTTGTCTTTTGAACTCAAAAACTTTGGTGGTGGAAGTTGCAAAACTGAAGAAACATTGCCAAGGTTTTCAAGCAACATTTTTAGTAGTTGTTTTGGTAATTTGTCATTTTGATATATTATACTGGGTTTTTCTGCCAAAACAACTTGCTTTGCCACTTCTGGATTTGCAGATAACAACCTCCAGTAAATGTATGAAACATCGCGAACATCTACATTGGAACAACTTTCCGTACCCTGTTGAAGGATCCCTAAAACCAAACTCTGGCCCTTGTCTGGATTCCTCAAAAAAAAACTAACTGAAGAATGAACAATAGCCAATTGAACAATTTCGTCTTCTCCCATAAATGCGGAAACGAGTCCTTCCAAAAGTACAAAAGCTGTATTTGCATCAACACTAGGACTTTGTCCTACCATCGAAATTAGGCTGGATTTGGCCTTGCTATCAGTTTCAAGCAGTTCATACAATCCACAAAGCAAAGGAACAGCTACAGTTGATATTTTTCCAAGGGATAATTCTGAAAAGGCTCTACCAATATTCGATAAAGCAATTGTGCTTTCTTGAATGGCATCAACATTTCTCAACTCAATAAGTTCAATCAACATGTCTACACATTTCTCAGAATTTTTCGGGAAGTTCATTGCGGTTCGTTCAAGCGCACGAATTGCACGTCTACAAACATTTGCATCTACATCTTTTGAATATTCGCCAAGTTCGGACAAAAGTTTCTCAATATTTTCTTCAGTGCAGAGCTTTACCAACAAATTCATTTTCTCGAATTTCACATAATCGGGATCATTATACTTTAGGAAAAACATATTCATTTGTTTTGAAAGAAGAAGGGGATGTTTATCTAGAACCAGGGATATACTTCTGAGTGCTACAAACTGGATTTCTGGCGTTGATGAAACCAAAGATATTAAAGGAGGAACCATTTTCTTGCTGTACTTGTCCAAAACATCTAGGTTTCTTATATACTTTTCGTAATCGAGGATCAGTCTGATGGCAGTTAAAACAACACTACCATTAACATGTTGGAGCCTTGGAAGAACCGCGTCGCATATTTTGATAGCTTTTGATTCTGATGCAGGTTCATAGTCGGTAAGAGCTTCAAGAATAGAAATCTGACCCCATTCAGTACATTCATTTATTACGCTTAGAAGCTGGCCGACAGATGATTCGTTAAGGGCCCACACGGGTTCGTTAATTCCACGGGACTTTGCGATGTCGTTTATCTCCTTAAGACTGGCAACTGCGTTGGAAACAACAAGGGCATTTGAGTCACATATCATATCAATAACAGATTTCAAAAGTCCTTGTTCCATAGCGACTTCGGGACTAAGTTCATAAACTTTTGCAACACAAACAACTGAAGTTTTTCTGACATAAGCATCCTTATCAGTTAGGCAACGGCGAAGAGGATCGCATATATAATCGAGGATTTCAGGAACATGTAGACAACCCATGGTTCTGATAGCCAATGCTCGAAGCAAAGGATTGCTATCTTCAGAATCCTATTTAATTTTATAAGTTTCAAAGATGTAAAGAAAACATGTTTTTGGTTTAAATAAAGAATTTCTTTACCTTTACAAAGGTGTTTACAGTTAGGATTACCAAGCTAGGATTAACTTTGGCATAACTCATCAGGTAAAGGTAGATGAGTTTTTTAGTTTCAATGTCGTCCGTTTGCATATTTTTTAAAACATCAGTGAATAGACCAGAGACATCTTTACCAACTGTCATATTTGCTATAACTCTGCGAACGGCTTCTTTTCTATGTTCGCGATATCCGCTATTGAGTTCTGTTCGCAATTCATAATTTTCGCCTAAAATCATAAATTTCAGTTAATGTTATAAAGAAACATGAACTGTTTTTGAATAAAGATTTTTACAAGATGAATACCTTTTCTCAAATTGTTCATAATCTTGTTTCCCATTATTTTGAGCCGTGCCAGATTTGTCTGGATTTGACTTACTGCTTGGCTTTTCAAGTCATTTCTATTACTCATTTTCAAGTTTTTCCTTTTATGTTGGAATGAAAAGTTATTGATGAATTGTAAATCTAGATGAACAGCAACCAATCAATAAGATTTAATAACGCTTTTAAAAAAACAGATTTTTGAAAAGATAAAGAAACTGACTAGAAGAAAAAGTGTAGAGAACAATTCAAAACTAGATTTTTAGGTTTGTTCAAAAAAAAAACTTGGTTGTGAACAACAAAGGCTGAATCTTACTATTAAAAGCCAATAAAATCAAAGTACAGAAAAAACTATCTGGCCAATCAAAAATGTATACATTTTCACAATATATTTGGGTTATTGAGAAAGACTGGTTATTGTTTTCTTGGCTGACAGCTTTATTATCAATAATCTTATATTGTGAAAGCTTTGTATTTGGTACATTTGAGTAAACAAGTCACGTTTATCACAAAAAAGACAAAGAAAAAGATTAAATTCTAGCTTAATCTCCCATTTGGCAAATGTGTGCCAACAATGTGGAGAAAATGATGTTATTGGGTTGTTTGCATGATATTCATACACGTTAATTTTCCACAAATTATAGTACTAAATGCCGTTTGGTTTTGAGGTATGTTTGTATGAAGCAAAATTACAAATTCTAACAAATGTTGCAAAAAAACAGACACATGGGAGAAACAAATGTGGTTAAAAGGCGGAAAGTATGTTTTCATTGCTTTTTTCCTAACGATTAGTTAAAATATATATACCTTGTATTCATAGCTCAGCTTTACCGACTTTTATTCATT
>MBFT01000340.1:15476-33268 GCA_003086725.1 Furculomyces boomerangus | reverse complement strand
GAAGAATCAAATGGAGTAGCAGAGTAAAGTATATTTTTTTCTAATAGTTTATAAATATTTTACGTAGAAAATTAGAGTTTGTTAAGGTCGTTTCTGGAACTGGCCACTTTATAGCACTTTCTCTGGATGGTAGTGTTTATAGTTGGGGAGAATCAAATTGGTAAGAAAGATATTTCTTGTTAAAAAAAAATAAAAATCAAAAAGGTATGGACAAACTGGTCAGGGTTCTATATACCCTGTTTCTGTACCGACCCGAATATATGCATTAGACGGAATCAAAATAAAAGACATTAGTTGTGGATATTTCCATTCAGCATTTCTATCAACTGATGGATTCATTTACACCTGTGGACTCAACAAGTATGGCCAACTAGGAATCCCAAAAAACAACCTTAATATCCATGAAACTGATAATGAATCAAGTGAAGACCCCATAGAGTTTTCAATTCCTCAGCCAGTATCAGTATTTATTAAAGATGACAAGTCTTGCGATCCTACTGTTTATTCAATATCATGTGGAATGTATCATACCGTAATCTTTACAGGTAAATAAATTAAAAGTTAATATGTATTTAAGAGTTTGAATAGATTCTGGGTTTTTTTCTTGTGGTTGGGGTAAGTTTCTTTCCAAGTATTGAAACTATAACATGTGATTTATAAATGATATTTCTTTCTAGGAAAGTATGGTCAGCTAGGATACAAAATATATCCTTCATATCAAAATATCTGCAATGATATTGGGAAATCTCATGGGAATGATAAACACATAAAACTCCGAATTAAACCTGGATTAGAAACCTTTTCCCAACACGAATTCCGTAACATTGTGTTTGAAGATTCTCACGAGGTAAATGATGTTGTATGTGGACCCTTCAATACATTCTTCTACCAACCAGCAACTGAAATAAATGAGATGCTAGAATGAAACAAAAAAGTTTACAATCCTTCCAAAATATATTGGTAGATACATTTTAAAGTATAATCCCACGAAAAAATGATAAAGTTAGAAAAAAGTTAAGCCTTAGATACTAAGGGATGAAAATGTGGTTAAATAAAAGTTGTTCAATAATAAAAATGATGTTACAAGTATATTGTATAAATTCGTAATACCCAAAAAATAAAAGAAATTATAATGCATAACCAGTTTACAAAAGTGAACTAAATGGTTGGCAGTTATACAAAAAGGTTAACGTATAAAATATAGAGTACAACAATTATGGAGGATATCAACATAGCCATAAGCTTTTGATTTTTCCACCACAACTTTCTTTTAAGAGCAGTGCTTCTCTTTCTAAAAGCAAAGGCGGCAGTGTTCAAGTTGTTTGTTTTATCTACTAACGAATCGATTCTATCACCTCTTTCCAATACTCTCTCTAAAAAATAACCAAACAAAATTTAGATTCTATCTATAATGTTGAAATATTTACCTATATTCTGGACCATAATATCTTTTACTTGAGAGATTTCGCCTTGAACTTGTCTGATTGGATCTGCACTAAGATCCCTAGAATAGTGTGTCTAAAAAACAAAAATATAAGCATTGGAAGTATAGAATAAGGGGATTTAAAAAACAATGTTACCATTTCTCTTGAAAGGATTTCGCTAAAGGATAATATAGTATTTTTGGGGAGTGTGTCAAGCTCCTCAACTGATGGGAAGCGAGAAAAGAACTGGGATTTGATTTCGTGGAGAAAAGTAAAGGGGATTCTTCTACCAAACTTTTCTTTAGCAACACACAGAAAAACTACTCCATTTTCGCTGATATAATGATACAGATTTCTAATAGGAAAGTGACCAGAATAAGTAGTTGAAAAGAACAAACAGATTCAATGAAATAAATAAAAAATAATTACCTATCGTATGCGTAAGACAATTTGGAGTTGTTTGGAGGAATTCTCTCGAGAATGGTTTTAACAACTATAAAGATTTGGAAGATTAGTTGATATGTAAGTATGCAGATGAAGTACCTTGTGAGTATTGAGTGGAAGTAGCGTTGTATTCGACCAGAACAGCCTTATTTCTAGCAACTACAGTATAAAGTATTCCCTCTACAGAAGACATTGCGTTTTAGTTAAAGAGAGCAAGAGTAGAAACTAGAAATTCCAAACAAAAATCATCAGGAAATGCATTCGCTCTAAAGGCCACCATTCATTGGCTACTTTTGTCACGCTTTTTTTCATTTGTTTTTTTCTTGGCAATTCATTTGTATTTCTAGTTCCAGACAAAGTTTACTCATAAATTCCAAAAACTCAGTTCAAATATTCCCAAACCAAAAAACTCCCAATGTTTAGTTGGCCAATAAAATCTAAACTTTCTTAAAATTCCTTATTAAGATTTTAGTATAGCCAATTGTTTATTTTGTTTTGAACTTTTCGAGGATTTATTCAACATTTACTTTCTTTCAAAAAAAAAGTTTATATCGCTGTTTTATTGTACAGTCAAGTGCGAAAGTACGGACATGTTGTCAAATTCTTACACTTTTTATTAGCAACTCTTTCAATGCCAAGCTCTTTTTGAGAAAATATTTGTTAATTTTGAATCGATAAGCTAGTAACTTTACATGAATAACCTCGAATAATTAAACTAAAAAAGAACAAGTTTATAAAGTAAATGGTGTTTATTGAAAAGACTACAAAGTTTTTAGTTAGATATAAAAAAAATGGTAAAAATAAGAAAACCCAGCTTTAACCTACGATATCTTTCATAATAGTGTACTGAATAATACTATACTTGGATATATTTTTAGATTCTAGTAGAAATTCCAACGAAATTCAGGGATGATACCTTTATTTTTTTTGAAGGTATTAAAGAAAAAGCAAAAAAATAAAAATCATTTCTGCATTTGACTGTATAGACAAACCATTTATTGGATTTTGGAAAAAAATGAACCCTGGCATTGGTGATGTTAAACACAAACACTTCAAGTATTCTTGACACCATGGGTACCAAAAACAACACAAGAGATTTTGACTTGATGTGCATCAATTTTTTCAACGAAAGGTTGTTCCAGTTTATTAACTATGAAATCTTTCGTTGAAATAAATTGACATCAAATCAAAATTTCTTGCATTGTTTTTGGTACCCATGGTCTCAAGAACACTTGAAGCGTTTGTAAAACGGTCAATAACTTATTGACCCAAAATAATCTTTTCAAAGAGTGTCGAGTTATGAGGCAGATATTTTTAAGCACTCCCATGCTTCTAAATTTGTTTCTAGTTTTTTCCCTTTTTGATTGGCATATCATTAAAACAGTTCGAGGTTTTTTGGTATACACCATGTGCAAGTATGTCTTTGAAATAATTTTAAGGATATTTGGACTTGCAGAAGGTACATCATCACCAGATGAATTGTTTGTGGAAAAGAAAGCGTTCATATAGGAAGTAGAAAGTTGTTTAAGATCAGAGCCAGAAGCAGTGGGATTTCTCTTAGCTGACATGAGAACTTGTGAGTCAATGAATGTCCAAACGGAACAATAGTTTTGATATCAGAACTATAGTTATTGATGTTTTTGGTTAGTATTTTTTTCAATTTGTTCGTTGGTTATTGTGGATTCATCTTCAAGAGAGGCCAAATCTTTTATAAGATAACCTGGCGAGCTGGTAGATATTTTGTGATTGATTTGGAATTGTGGCTTGGGGTTTGAAAGAGATTTAAAGTGAAGTGGATTTGAAGATGCATAACTTGGAAATGAGGAAAACTAGGCTATTTATATTTGGTGAATGATTAAAAAATAAAATGTAGAGATTTTTGTATTTTATTCTTTCAAATCAATACTGCCAAGTTTGTGGCTTGATGGGTAAATACGTTTTAAAGGAAAAAAATACTTTTGGTTCGTTAAAAATCAGAACGTTTAGCCATTTGTGAGGTGTAGATTGAATAAAGGAATGCTGATCAAAATCACTGCAAAGAGAAAATTTACAAAGAATGTTTTCTTTGTATATCCTTTCCACAAAGATTTCTTTCTGTCAGTAGCAAAAAACCAAAAAAAGAATAGAAAGAAAAAATATGCGTCTTTTCAATATAACAAAGCAGACAAAGACAGAATGTATGAGATTGTACAAGTTTTAAAGAACTCTTTACCGTTTTCTTTTGTATTCTATATTATTCTAATTTAGATTCATATACAATGCTTTTGTTTATCATTATCTTATGCATGTTCTCTTTCATATCAATACAACTTTTAAAAAACCTTCAAAGAAAAAAAACATTTACTAGTATTATTGTATTTAATATTACCCCTTTTGTAAAGCTAATAGAAAAAGAAGTGTTTTTACATGTCAGGGTATTTTTTTGACTATTTGCTGATTATACTTTGATTTTGCGCTAATAAACAAGAAAATGGTTTTGGTATTCTATTTTATATAAAGTTGTTTATTGATCCAAGTTATTTAATAATTAGAGATCTCTAAGACACTCTTTGAGTGATTTGTATCAACCTTTCATTTGCCATGAATATCTAGAAAGTTTATGTCAGTTTAATATTGATATTTAATAAAAGATAAAGTGTATTTGGTTGAAAGTTAAATGAGTATATATGTTCAGCTGAAAGTTAAACTTGAATGTGTATTTTGAAAAAACGAAATAAACAAAGTAACCAATTGGCAAAGAGGAATCTTAAAAAGTATTGGAATTTGTTATTAATTGGATGTGGGATAAATTGGTTTGGGAGAATTGTCCACATACCCAACTTTTTATTGGTGGATAATTGACAAATAGGAAAAAAGAAATCAGGGTTGTCCCGCAGTTTGACAATCGAATTTGCGTTTGCTTTCTTTTCTATTCTTTATTTACAATTCCAATGATTATGAAATCAATCACCTAATTTCTGACACTAAATACCCATCCATAGTACTCACAACCTCCAAAATCTCAACTTTGCATTATACATTTGCCTCTAGATTACTAAAAGCCCAATTAAATTCAAAATTCGAACAATGAACAATCAGTTTGAAGAAAACGATAAAACAAAAAAAGACAGAGAAAATGAAGAACTTGAATTACTTGGACAGCTGGGTGGTAACTTGAATATTGTTGCACAAAAAGATTTAGAATTTCATCTTTTAAACCAAATCAAAGAACGAGAATTACTAGAAAAAAGTAAAATCGATTCTGAAAAGAAAAATACAAAAAAACTTGATATTAGTAATTCGAACTATAGTAGTTCACTCAGCGAAATTGATATAGAGAATTTTTCTTCAGAGAATTTGAGTAGTGAGGAAAGTGATCACTTTCACGAAAAATCAAAACAAGAACCTCTTTTGGAATCATCAACCAGCACAGTTTCTGATAAACAAAAAAATTCTCCAAATTTAAGCAAAAATATTTCAACCACTACAATTATAAAAAGTTCCCCTTCAACCTCTGATATAGACAATAACAAAATAATCAATACTGATACTGAAAACCAAACAGATAAATTGGTAAATTATATTGTTCCCCAAAGAAAAACAGCATTAAAATCAATAAATAAAACAAAAGAATTTGCACAGAAAATCAAGAAAAAAAATAAATTTGAAAATTCTGATGATAACTCTTATAGCGAAAATATCCAATCCTCTTCAGATACTTCTATTTCTGGTTCAGATGTAGATACTACTTCAGAAGAGTTACCTAAAACTAAAAAGAAAAACAGTCTTTCTAAAAAGATAAAAGATGATGATGGATACGATTTTTCTTACATGAAAAGATTGGACAGTTGGAGACTTCAAAGATATAAGGCTCGCTATGGAAAAGATCCAGAAAGTTATAGTGATCCCGAACTTGAAAAAGAAGAATATTTACCAGACCCAAATCATGACGACCACCCAATAATCGTATCTAAAGAAGTAGAAGAAATAATTAAAGAACAAGAGGTTTTTTCCAGAAACCCTAGAAAAAACAATTTTTCTCGAAACAGTAAAAGTTCTCTTGTTTCTTTAATAGAGTATGATAATGATGTGCTCATGGTACCTAATTCTATATGGGAAAAATTATTAGACTATCAAAGAACTGGGCTTGAGTGGTTATGGAAGCTCCATAATCTCAAATGTGGAGGAATCCTTGGTGATGAAATGGGTTTAGGAAAAACTATACAGATTGTTTCGTTTCTAGGCTCTTTGTACCATTCCAAAGCTCTAAAGAAAAAAACTGAAAGGCTGGCAACTTCCAGTAATGTTAAAATAGAAAATAATTCCAATACTGATACAACCAATGATTTGGATGCCACTGCAAATAAATCTATTAAAGAGAAACAGTTACCATCTTTGATTGTATGTCCCGCCACATTGATGAGACAATGGATGGACGAATTTCATAAATGGTGGTCCCCTTTAAAAGTTGTCTTGTTGCATTCAACTGGGAGTGGAATAAGGCTCTACAAAGATACGGGTTATGAAAGTCAACTTTCTGAGGATGACGAATATGAAGCTATTGATGATGAGGGTTTTGATTCTGAAGAATATTGGGAACATGATATTTATGGTTGGAGAACCCGTAAAACTAAATCATACTCTTCAATGCGTAAGCTAAATAAAAAACTAATAAAAGTCAGCAAGAAGCAATCAAACAAGCGAACATCTATGATTATCGATCAAGCTGCAAAGAATGGCAGCATTCTTATTACAACATATGCTGGACTAGCATCTAACAAAGGGTCTTTGTTGGATGTGAACTGGGCATACGTCATTCTTGATGAGGGTCATACAATTAAAAATCCTTTAACTGAAGCATCAATTATGGCAAAAAGGCTGAAAACTTGTCACAGAATTCTTGTTTCGGGAACACCTATCCAAAACAATTTACATGAACTATGGACTCTGGTTGATTTTGTATATCCAGGATTACTAGGTTCTCAACAACAATTTTCAAAACAGTTTGAAGAACCAATAACTACAGCAATGGCAAACAAAAAGAATAGATTGAAAAACCATTATGTCAGTAAGGTCAGCGATTCAAATCTTGAAACTGTATATCAATGTATGGTTGACCTGAGGAAAATAATTGCTCCATATTTGTTGAGACGTGAAAAACAATTTGTTTTAGATTTTACAAAGGATGTGACAGAACTTGTATTAGTATGTAATTTGACTCTGGTTCAACATAAAATATACGAAAGATTTGTTAATGGGAAATATCTACAAAGAATTTTAGAAGGAAAACTACATGTTTTGTTTGGGATAGATTATGTTCGCAAGATCGCAAACCATCCAAATCTCCTTAAAGTTCCTGGCACAGAAGACACAGATGAGTGTTGCGAGCTGGTTAAAAAAAGTGGTAAGCTAACAGTATTGCATTCATTATTGGAAATGTGGCATAAGAAAGGGGATAAAGTGCTTCTCTTTGCTCAAACTCGACAGATGCTTGATATCATAGAACGATCTATAAACCATACAGACTCTTGTCCCAAAAAACAAACTCATAGTTATAAATATATGCGGATGGATGGAACTACACCTGTTCAATCCCGAAGTGGTTTGGTGAACATATTTAATTCTGAAGATACAAAAGAAGGTGGGTATTTTCTTTTTCTGCTAACTACTAGAGTTGGTGGATTAGGGTTAAACCTGGCTTCAGCAAACAGAGTAATAATATTTGATCCGGACTGGAATCCGTCAACTGATAATCAGGCAAAGCAAAGAGTTGTAAGGATAGGTCAAAACAGACATGTATACATCTACAGACTAATTACTAATAATACAATAGAAACAAACATTTACTATAAACAACTCTACAAACAACTCTTATCTTTGAATGTCCTCAAAAATCCAAGCTTGTTTTTAAAAAACAAGTACAGCTTTTTCTCACAATCTGTACATGACCTGTTCAAGTTTAATTCATCTTTTGATAATAAGAACTCGAGCTTGATTGACCCCATACCCGATAGTATTGAAAACCCGACCAATACTGAAGAAAATTTATCATCAATAGATTCTATTTTCTCAGTCGAGCCTTATACACTCCCAAAGAACTTACCTACCAAAACTAAAAAATCTCGTATCATCAAACCAAAAAAAAATAAAGGTGAAAAAGACAAAAACCATCATAATGAAAACGTATTTGGTATTTCACCAGAAGGAGATATTGAAGACCAGGACAATCACAAAGAAGAGTACGAAATACCTACAGAAAATCTTGACGATCTTGATCATACTTTGTTTGAAAATCAGACCATATCTCAATGTGATAATACCAAATCTCCTACTTCAGAAAATATTGACACTCAAAACAATAGTGCCCAAGATTTACCAGAAAATGTACAAAGTGAAGAAGAGAAAGAGGATAAGCTTTTGAAGGACTTGCTTTCAATAGTAAATGTTGACCGTACCCTACATCATGAATCTTTGCTTGGTCCAGATGGAGACGATTCGAATAAGGATATTTTTTCAAACGAGATCTCTGACACACAGGAGTATAATGAAAACAGATTTAGAAAACCATATCAAAAAGGAAGTACAAGCCGCAACGAGGATGAAGATTATAATGAAGGCACAAAATCCACAAGAAATAAAAAAGCTTATAGTGCACGGAATTCAGGCGATAAATCAAAAAAGGTCTATAGTGCAGAAAATGATTATACTGATCAAGGAATATATTTCAAGTTGGGTAAGAAACGAAATGTTATGGACACCAAAAACGAAAAAACAAACAAAGATGAACATGATCCAAATGAAGATTTCTTTTCTAATCCAACTAAACTTTTATATTCAAACCAAAATGATATTAAAACGGGACTAAAAAGCAAACATGACGAAAATTTCAAAAATAATAGTTCGAAATCCATTCTTGAATCATTGAAACAAATAAAATCTAGATCAACAACAAACACAAATATTAGCAAACACACTGTTGAAAATGGCGATGACAGTGATGATAACTTCAATACTGAACTACCTAAAGATATAATTAACAAAGCAATTGAGAAATCAGAGAATCGTGTGGGTTTCAATATCATCAACGTTCCTTCTAACCCAAAGTCTGTAAGATCGACAATACAAAAAACCTATTATAGAGGTTTAAGTGAAGTTCCAGATCCACTTGAAAAGCGGCCATATTCAGCTACATTTGATTATAATTTTGAATATGACACTAACACTCCAAAAAAATCAGGAAAGAAAGCCAAATTCCAAAGTTCAACAATATTAATTAATAGGACAAAAAACACCAGTGTAATTCCTGGCAATGCGAGGAACAAAGTTGTGAACACAAGTCTTGGAAAAAAAAATTCTATAAAAAACACGATTGTAAAATCTGATGTTAAACTGACTTTAGATGGTTTGAGATTACCAGAAAACCAGAATTTGATAAAAATACATGAATATTTGACTCAACAACCAGCAAAATGTGCATACCAAGATGACCTTATCAATAGATTTTGTACGAATCCAACAAATGTTCATGCTTGTGCCGAGTTTTTAAATCAGTTGAATAGGATAGCGACGAAAAAAAGATTTCCGATTCAACAGTCAGGCAATACAAGCAGTTCGTTAATATTGAAGCCAAAGAGTAACAAGGCTGTATCTTTAGGTTTAGGAAATTCATCTAGTTCAAGAGATGTGCTTAAATCAATTTGGATTCTGAATGATCTGGATTGATTTTATTATTCTAGAATGCTGTAAATCTATAAATAAAATTTTCAATCTTCTGTTTTCTCGATTTTGGTTATAGGCAAAGATTTGTGTGGGATCTCTGGCGAAAAGAGTTTTTTGTAAGCTAATCGGCTATATACTACGAAGACGGGAAGTGTGATAACGATCACGAGCCAACTTTTTTGTCTGGTTGACATGTTGAAAATTCCTTTTTGGTTGTTCATTTTGATTATAATAAATTTAGAAAAGATAAAAAAAAACTGGTTTATTTCATATATGGTTTTAAAATATCAATTGAAATTTGTAAATTCTTAATGGCTGTATTCACATCATCATATTCTAAAGCACTTATTGCCCATTTCGCATGCTTTTGTGCATTCTTTGTTATATTAAAGTCTAGTGGAACTATGGCTTTTACATCAGAATCAATATACTGACTATTAGTAGCTCTTGAAGAGTCCACAAAATTGCTTGTATTGTTTGGTTGACTATTGAACCCTTGATTACTGTTTACTTGTTGGTGTACACTTTGTACTGGTTGGACAACATGTTTTCCTGGGATATTTTGGCTAACACTGGGCGACGTTGGAAGTACAGTATGTTGACTTGGTGCGTTTGATATATTGTTACTTTGTGTATTAAGTGTAGTTGGTGATAGTACATTGGGACTGAAAGTATTAGATAAATTATTTGGTGGTGATTGATTGATAGTTGATTTTTCAACCTCATCGTCTCCGATATCCAAATTTATCAACTGGTTTTGAGTGTTGAGGATATCGGGGTTTACTTGTTTAAAAGGTTTTTCTGTATTGTCATTTATGTTTTTCTGACCAGACTCATCTACAGTATTGTTTTTTGTATCTTCGTTGCTGGGTTCTGGCAAGGTGTATGGTCTACCCTCTCTATTTGCCTTGATAATTTCTGAAGCTCTCCACTTTGCATATTTGATTTTCTGAACAATCTAAAAATTACCAATTAGAAAAAAAAACTAATTATATAGCTTACATCATTATCAAGCTCCTTAAAAACCGATAAAACTTCCATGAATTGTGTGGAAATGACATAATTCCTTGCTGTCATTCTAATGTAATTATATCGTTAGTTTGTAGAACGGTAAAAAGGCAATATTGTTGTTTTACATGTTTGCAGTTCCTGCACGATCCTCATTATCAGCCTTAACAAATATCTTTAAAGAAAAGTTTTTGAGATGATTGTGGTCCACATCACTACTAACAAGTAGTTGATTTTCATTTAATTCGGATTTTGTCTATAAATTTCCAAATAGAATCGAAAAGAATATTAGAATGGTGTGAACAGTATTTTGAAAATCAGAAACAAAACTAGTTAAATTGTTGATTGGACGTACTTGTTCAAGCTTATCTAACAAACCAGATATATATGTCTGACTTTCAACAGAATTTCCTCCTATTTGTAAGCCAGTTTTGACAGAATGGTATAAACCTAAAACAATAAATTGTAAATAAAGAAAGAATAATCAGAAAAAAGTATATGTATTAAGATTACAGTAGTATGAGACAATAGGGTCAACTTTCTCAGTTTCTGTTGAGCGTTGAATGTAGGGTGCAATAGATTTAAGTTCTGAGGGAAGGGATTCCATATTTGTTTGAAAAAATAAAGAGGGAAAATAAACCAAATGTTACAGAATATACTATTTATTGACTTGGCAAACTTGATAAACAAAAAAAAAACCAAGGTTTATAAAAGAGTAAAAAGATTTGAAAAAGAATAAAAAAATTGTTAAAACAAACTTTATTATAAGGTTTTTACAAATGGTTTGTATAGTTTTCACAAACATGCATTATATTGTAAACGGATATTTTCAAAAGACGAATCTATAAATTTGAAGCTTTTGGAACGATTAGATGTAGTTTACTCTGAAGATTCCTTGATGTTGCTGAAAGTTCTTTGAGCTTCTGCATAAGCTGCACCAATTCCAGCACCAGTAAAGAGAGTCACCGGCCACATTCTTCTTTTAAAGACCAGTACTGATGCAACAACACCGATACCAAAACCAACACCAGTTTTAACGATCAAATCTGAAATGGTTTTATCCCACTGAATCAATAAACAAAATTATTAGAAAATTCACAATCTATAATCTTTAAATAATATAGCTTTTAGATTGAAAGTACCTTTTGATTGATTAGATCTTCACTGACTATTTTTTTATCATCCATGTTTAATTTAAAAAGATTTACTATCGATAAAAGAGTTATCTTTATTATTTCAAGATTTCGGATTGACCAATCAGTATTTATTAATTCTATTGGCCATAATTGAATTGTTTTTTCTACTATTTCGAGTTTCTGCACTTGATGCTTCAACTTTATCCAAATATGAGTTTCCAATTGAAGCAAGATGAGATCCCAACATTTAAACCCCCTTTTCCCAATATTTCCAAATCCCCTACTCTTGCCACATACCAACCAAACTTTTTTAGAAATAAATGGACAGAATCTCTAACTATGAAACCATCTCCCAAATATTTGTTCTCTCCAAAAATCCTGAGGTCAGACTAATCTTTCGTGAATTCTATGAGATCTCAACTTTAGATTCTGTTTGAGCAAATTTTCTGCTTTATATATTTGGAAAGGAAGATATTCTCAAGATTTCAAAAGGTAAATTCGTTCATTATCCCAATATATTCAAAAAGGAAAAATTGATATTTAAACTCTTGGAGAAGGGTGTCAAAATAGATTTGGAATCAAAACAGCAAATATTTAACATTTCTATTGAGAGAGGGTGGGATAAGGTTGTGGAATACCTGTTAAATGATTTTTATCAACCAACAGACGAAAAACTCCAAAATCTATTGCAAAACAGAAGTTCTGGGTATATCAATCAAAATTCTGTAGAAACCGAAAAAGGAATAATCTATTATCTTCCCTCAATAGATATAAATGAAGATGATGCAAAAAGTTTTAGATTAGCAGTATCAAAAAAACAAGTGAATATTATCAGAAAACTCATAAATGCAAACAAAATAATACCGAAACTTGAGTTTAATGATCCAAATTCTGAAATAGTAAATCACCTGCGTGTGAGTGTCTATCATTTAGATTTAAAACAACTATGTGATTTATTTGAAGAAGAAGGAATGGAAATAATAAAACTTTTTTTCTTAAATGGATTCAGTGAAAGTTGTGTTGATGGTGATATTTTATCTGGATTTTGTAAGAGAGGAAATATGAAGCTTGTAAAATTCTTTGCAGAAAATGGGGCAGATATAGATAAAGATGATGGTGAATCTTTGAAACTTGCTTGTGAGAATAGTCGCTTGGATATTGTTAAATATCTTATTCGAAGAGGTGTTGATACAAGCAAACGTGAAGATTTGGAATCTTTTCTATCTATTCAAAATGATAGTTTTGATATTGCCAATCAGCCAGGTATAAAGGAAGTCAGAAATAATGAAGAAAATGAATATACTCTACAATGGGCCAGTTCAAATGGATATTTGGGTATTTTAAAGAGTCTAGTAGAGAATGGAGCAGATATTCATGAAAACAATGAGATTGCTTTGAAGGAAGCTAGTGAAAGTGGATATTTGGATATTGTAAAGTATTTGGTTGAAAAAGGAGCGGACATTCATGCAGATCAAGATTGGGCACTAGGAATGGCAAGTAAAAGTGGATATTTGGATATCGTGAAATACCTTGTTGATGAAGGGGCTGACATTCAAGCTAGAGAAAATTTTGCATTAGGAATTGCATGCAGGAATGGACATCTGGATATTGTGAAATATTTAGTTGATAATGGTGCTGATCTTAAATACAGATATGAATGGTGTAATATAATCGACGAGAGGGAAACTCATCTTGATATCATAGATTATCTCGATGAAAGGGGGCATAAATTTTTTTATAGTTGTTGCAATATATTTGAAACCGCATGTGCAAAGGGGAAACTAGGTATGGCTAAGTATCTGATTGAAAATTGTAATAATATTCACGATGAGGATGACTGGGCCTTAGTATATGCTAGTATTAATGGTCACTTTGACACAGTTAAATACCTTGTGGAAAGTGGTTCTTATATTGATAAAGAAGACGAAGAGGCTTTGAGATTAGCTTGTTGGAGTGGACATTTTGAAATTGTTAAATATCTTGTTGAACATGGGGCTGATATTTGCGCCCAAGATGATGGTGCTTTGAGATCGGCTAGCAAGAAAGGTCATTTGGAAATTGTCAAGTATCTTTTAGAGAATAACGCAGATATTCATGCAGATAATGATGGTGCTTTGAAACTGGCTATCAAAAATGGACATTTAGAAGTTGCTAAATATCTTATTGAGAACGGAGCTGATGTTGACTATAAAGCCCATTCAGATTCTAGTTGATATTTATTTCTATAGTTTTTATACTATTTCAACCTTATAAACTCCAACTTTTTTCAAAAACATATTTTCAGCATACCTACTATTTTGAATCAAGCGAAAATAAAATAAAATTTCTATATATCAAAAAGTTTGATGTCCCTCAGAAATTTATTTATGAAGTATCTAAACTATATCATTTATTTATTTTTTTTGAATCATATAATTATCTTTGTTTCAAAGAAACTATCCATTATCAAACCGTTTTAACCTAGTATCATAAATAGAATTTTACTTACAGTTGGTTGTTTCGCTAATGCATATGAAAAGAAGTTTGGCTCGATTTCTCCCTTTTTTTAGAATAGTTTTGAAAGGCTTTATTTTATACGACTTGAATATGTCAATAATAAAAGCTGATAATATTTGGTCGATTTATTGTTTTTTGATTTTTAGAAGCAGATAAAACGGATATTAAAGATTAACAAGCGCATTTCATATCAAAAAAACACCCACAGTGATATCTTTGAGAACAAACGCAACCTTCGTTTTTAGTATCAGTAATCATTTTGTTGAACTTTTTTGAGGAGTTGATGAGTTCAGCTAGAGAATATTAGTGATTATTAAGTTTATAGAAAGTGGGGAGGGTATTTAACACTTATTTGCAACCAGAATTTTGATTTGTAAGGGAGATTAATGGGACAACAAAGAGAATGTTTTTAGATTGTCATTGGTTTATTTAGATGAACAAATTTCAAAGATGTTCAATTTTGGTAAAGATATGTTCAAAGAAAGATATTTTCTTTTGGATAAAAAAAGTTGTTGGTTTGAGAAAGAGAATTTATAATGATTCACATTCCCATACAAAACCAAGCCATGAAATTATCCTTGTTATATCTTACTGGTAGATTTGTCCGGAGACTGGATCTTTTTTAAAATATATTCGTTCAAAATCTGTGAATATTCCATTAACCACTTTTTCCCGAGTTTAGTTTCTTCTGAACTTGGGTGAAAATTGAAAGTCATCTCAACGAAATCTCTTTATAACATCTTTTGATTCTAGTTTCGTATTTTATGATATTATTCAGAGTAAAACTGAGTTTTTCATTGAACTTGCTAGAGATTTATATACGCGAATGTCTTTAAGTTTGGGGAAGTTCTCGTATTTAAAACATTTTGCTTTGTTCAAACATAAAGTATACGATAAAGAATTCAAAAAACAAATTTTGTGACGCTATATATTTTGTTGAATTGAAGCTATCCAAACAACAGCTTGGAAATAATCTCAAATAGTTTTTACTAGTGTTGTTTTTTTATATTTCTGTTGGATAAGGAACTGTTCTTTCCATCAAATCTAGTAAACATTTACTTTTTTAGAATGATTTAATAAAAACTGATTTTGATTGTACTTTTTAGGAAATTTGTTTCCAAATGTTTTTTCACCAAACAATATAACAAAAACTATTTAGCCAAAAGAGATTTTCCCATATTGAATAAAACACGGGTAATTGGTAATTTTATACAAAAAAGGAAATGATGACTGTTTGTACCAAAAATGTACAATCATCAAAATATTCAGCTTTTGGAACCATCAGATTCATTGTACTATTTTTTTACATACAACCATTCAGCTTTTCTCCCGACTTTCTTTCTCTCTTTTCTATTCTATTTTTCTTAAAAATGACCTCTGAACAAAACTCAAAGAAACCAAAACTAGGTAAGTTTGCACTCTTTCTCTACCCAAACTATATCTAATTTACATATTATTTAGATGGTGAACCAGAATTGGAATATCTAAGTGATGAGATACTATTTCTAATGGTCGTCAAGTTGCAAATAGTATTCCCAACGGCTATGATGCCTGCTAGAATACCCGAACTCTACTACAAAATGAAAAACAAATTATATCCCGATTATTTATACTATGCTCTGGTTGCTTTAGGGAGTGCAGCCACCAAAGAAACAAGAACTTTTGAGGAAAAAGAACAAGATCTTTCCTATATTAAAAAATCAGTAAATTTGTTAAAACTGAAGACTGATATCAGAAATCCTTACTATTTGTGGACTTGTGTTATCATTTTATATTACTTTTCCATTGTAGTTAATTCTTCCTTATATGAATCAGCCCTAAGTAAGTATGTATTTTTGTTCACATGTACTAACCACATTTCACTACTGTTCTTATCTAATCCCATTCTCAGTGTCAGCTAAACAGTAAGTCTCAGCTTCTAACTTTTTATACAAATTGACATATTATACTTCTAGTTCTGTCAAAATATCCAAAATATACCAACTTGACCTGTCGAAAATAACAAGGTTAAAATATTCAGAAGAAGAACTCGAGTTTAGAAGGAGAGTATTTTGGAGTTTCTATGCATTTGACCGAGGTGGAGCGTCTTTCAGTGGTTCAATTTCCACGATTCAAGATCAGGATATTGTGGCCAACCTTCCAGTAAATGATTTTTGGTGGAAATATGGTGGTGAATGCAAAGCACAACACACCGAAATCTTTTTATGGAATCTTATTGCAAACAGCGAAGATAGTAAACAATATAATAAAGAAGACACTAAAAATTTTGTAAAGGCACAAAATCTTTGTGGCAAGGTTAGTGATTTTGCAAGAAGAAGATGGCTTAAAAAAATCTATCATCCAGACAATGGTAGTTTTCAGTTCGTACTATTAATTGAAAAACTCGACAAATTCGACAAAAGTGTAATCTCAAACCCTCCGATTGATTTTGATTTAATCAAAGAAACATACTCAAAATACAAAGATACTATCAGATTCATTGTAGATATGGAACATTACCTCTACAAAAATATTTTTGCTCAATTACATTTTTTTATGAAAAGCACCATTTACCAAACTGAGCTTGTTAGAATCGAAGGGGTACATATAGATCCAGGAAGAATAGTACTAGCGAAAAATGTCTTGGTAGACACAGCAAACAAACAAATAGACTTGATTTATAAGTTCAGTAAAGTTTTACCACTAGAGTATCGTGGATCAGTAAGAACTACAACATATCTTTTGAGCGCAATAACGTTCTTGAATTACACGAGTATTTCTTCAAAAATCAGTTTTGGTATGTCTAGAAAAATGGAAAACTTGAAAAAAATCTACCAAGACCTGAGCAACTACTCTGAAATCCCAGTTATATTTTTGATGTATTTGGATCACCTGTCAAATTTCATAAATGGAGTTCACAAAGAAAACAAACAGTACAAAACACTGATTGAAAACATGAAGAAATATTCTATTGATGAATCAGATGTTAATCCATGGCTTGTTCCGAAATATGGAGCACTGTTTTTTCTAACTTGTTGCTTTGAAGGATCATTCTCAGTTATGAAATTAACCGATTATTTGTACATCAAAGACACTTTTGCTATGTTTGTAAAACAACATCAGAAAGCTGAAAATAACGAGAACAGTACAAACTCAATTGTATATTTAAATACTTTAATCAAACACAATGAAACACATCCCGAAATACACAATCAATTAACAAACAGAATCATTAAATCATCTTATCAATTCAATTATGATCAATATATTAAATACAACAACCTTCTTGAAAATTCTGGCCCAAACAATATCGAAAATTACTTTTATCAATACATGGTTGATATTCTGTCTGATGCAATTGTTCGAGATATCATCAACAATCCACTAAACAATCAAATCAACTTTGAAACTCAATTCATATTTCCTAAAATTAGCTATAGTAGTTTAAATAATGAAATAGATACGAAAGATGATGAAAATGCCACTGAATATGACTGGGCAGAACTTGATAGAATGTTTTGGCCTTAAATTAAATATTTTTAATTTTATTACTCAAATAGAATTAACACATTATTGACATTAAATATTTTAATACAGTTTTTTGAGC